>CABEGB010000273.1:0-47593 GCA_901521435.1 Crematogaster levior | reverse complement strand
AAAGAGCAATAGGTTAATCGATAAATTGTCAATATATAACTGCTTAAAATTTGTTTTGTATATCAAAAAAATTGTGTTTTATTTCCTTTAAAAACTTGAACAAACTTATTTGTAGACAATATTTCTGCTGGGTTTAAAGTTGTGTTTAAAAGTCCATTTGTAAGAAGAGATGCCCAGGCCACTAAAGGATAAGACAAAAAAATAAAAAGATCCAGTCAGATTGAATATTGGTACGTTATTTCGTTGTGGTTTATCAATTATTACTATAAAAATTTGTGCAAGATATCACCTCAATAGGATTCAAACCTGAAACTATCTGACTATTGTAGGTGGGTGCATACTTTTCTATGAACTTGCTCTGATAATTTTTTTTTATTAAAGGGTGGCAATCTACATTGAACGGTCAAAAAAATCGATTTTTTTTGCTTAAATCGAAAGTATTTCATGTGTAGAATATGTCCCAAAGTTTCAAGTCTGAATTCAGGCTGGAAGTGGTCCAAATATTCCAGGTTGTGATGCGCCTTCCCTCCTCTTCACGGGCCGACCAGCCGCCCAACGTGCTTCGGCGCCAAAAAGTATCTCCAACGCCGCCGCGGCTCTGTATCTCACACCTGTCGGCTCCCGACGCGCGACTTCCCCCACTCTTCTCGGCACCTGGCGGGTGGGACCCAGCCGCCGCGTCAGGTCGGGGAGTCCCCTGCGGTCAGCTGCCGACCGCTTCCCTACTACGGTGAACGGTTGCTACCGTCTGGTCGGGAGCTACCGGTGTGTGGGCTTTTCACCCTTCCCGGGAGCACCGAAGGTGCTATGCCTTGTCACCTCTGCGGGTCAGGGGGCTGCCGACTCTTCCTTTTAGCGGACAGGGGCTACTAGTTCGCAGCCGGGCTACCATTTGTGCAAGTTTCCCCCTCGGGACTGCCAGGGGATCTATTACCTGATCCCCCCGGGTGTGAACACCACGCCGACTACCGTTCTCCGCAGGTCCGCGACCGCACCCGAATCCGCCGTGTCCGTCGGACTGGCTATAAGCCGCGTCCCCTGGTTCGTAAGTCCCGTATCCGCGTTTAGGAATAAGTTTGTTTAGTAGTAAGTTCCGTTTAGTAGTAAGCCTGCGTATGCGTCCGCGTCTCATTAGTAATAAGTCCGACTTTAATTATAAGCGTGTGAGCCAGCGCGACCTGTGCGCTCTCACACACACACACACACACATCCACACACACCCAACACACATTGTAAATACAAACTGTACATCATATACCAACCTTTCTATTGAATAAATATCTGTTTCACCCTTACTAAATATCGAGAACAGTGTTTCACCCTTTCTCACCCTAGCCCCGGCGAGCTATTCCCACCGATCCCAGCGTGCGGAAAGGCGTACCGTCACAAGGTAAAGTACGCATGCTCCGAGCGCTCCGAGGAGCACCTGGTCGGTATTTTCAACGATCAGGGGAGGGCAGGTATACGGCCACCTGGCGTACCCAACGCTATTATATAATGTGAAAGCATTGTATATATACTATTATAGCGTGTCCCTAAGGCCTGAGAAAGCGTTCAGTGTCTATTGGGACGCCATTCGAGTCGTACAGAAATAAACCGTTACCGCAGCGTGCACGTGTTTAGTATTTTCTGTGTTTTTGCTAGCTTCTGTGTTTTTACATTATTTAAAGTTACTGTGATTTTTTAAGAATGTCTTCGTACCCAAAAAGTACTACTGATAGCTCATTTCGTGCGTCAAGGCCGAAAAAAAGACGCTTTTACGGTACTCTTGCGGATGAAAAAAGACGAGCCTGTCGGAGAAAGCACGTCGGCTCGAAAACTAGATTCGTCGACCCAAGAGGATGTGCTTGTGAAATTGACACATTTTTATAGAATTATTGAGTTTGTTACTGTTTTTTTTTTCTGCTATTACTGAATTCGCAATATGCAAAGTTTGTAAGCGTAATTTGGATTTTCAAGAAACAGCAACTCGTGGTTTTGGTTTTAAAATTGCTGTGAAGTGTTCATGTGGTACTCGCCTAATTGATTCTGGGCCGTTGCGGCACACTGGCTATGAAATAAACCACAGAATTGTATTTGCCATGAGACTTTTGGGAATTGGATTACAAGGTCTCAATTTATTTGCATCGATTATGGATATAGGTAAAGGACTCAGCAGAGGAACGTACACCAGAGTAATAGAGCATATGCATGAATCGACGAAAACTGTGTTTGACGCTATGTGCCGAAGAGTTGTTCAACAAGAAAAGAAAGAGAATGAAAAAAGAAATAATCCTCCGCTTGATTTCAAAGTTTCCGGCGATGGGAGTTGGAAAAAACGAGGATTCACTTCTCTGTATGGCGTTACAACGTTGATTGCCTCTTACTGCGTAAAGTAATAGATCTTGTGGTAAAAAGTTCCTATTGTCAACCGTGTCTTGCTTGGAAAGGAAAAGAAGAAACAGAAGAATTTAAATCATGGTACGAGTCACACGAAGAAGAGTGCTCGGCGAATCATGTTGGTAGTGCAGGTAAAATGGAAGTGGACTCGATCAAAGAAATGTTCTCGGCTTCCGAAAGCAAATACGGCGTACGCTACATGAACTATATAGGCGATGGGGATTCCAAAACCTTCAAAGCAATTCTTGATTTGAATCCTTACGGAGACGATCATGTTGTTAAAAAAAGCGAGTGCGTAAACCACGTGGAAAAACGCATGGGGACTCGGCTTCGAAATATAAGAAAAGAAAAAAAGCTGCAAGGTAAAGGAAAACTGACTGACAGTTTAATAAAAAAATTGACAAAATATTATGGTCTTGCCATAATGAGAAACAGTGATTCTGTGGAAAATATGCAGAGAAATATAATGGCAACGTACTGGCATATGGTATCTACAGATGAGAATCCGAGACATGAAACTGCCCCGCAGGAGAAGACAGCTGGTGCAAATTTCGTGTAGCAGAAAGTCGTGGCCTTCAATACACCCACCCACCTCTGGATGGATGCTACTGTCGCCAAACATATTCTTCTAATATACGAAGATCTTGCTAGAAAGATTTAATCGAGAGATATGTAGGCGGGCACACCCAAATGCTAACGAAAGCTTCAACGCGATGATTTGGCGAATGGTACCAAAACACCTTCACTGCGGCCGCAAAATCGTTGAAATCGCCGCTTGGATTGCCGCTGGTATATTTAATGAAGGCTATTTATCAGTATTATGCATCATGGAAAGCATGGACATTATTATTGGGCCAGTTTGCCGAGATGTAGCTTCCAGAATAGATGAAAAGCGCACCGCAAGCCAAAATCGCCGAAGCAGATCGGTTGAAGCCAACAACGCAGAAGTGCCTAAAACAACGGCTACTTGAATCAAATGAATTGTTTGAAGAAGAAGAAGGACGTTCTTATGGAGCAGGGATAGCAGATTAACCAAAAAGTTAAGGTAAATAAACGATAATAAGTCTTTATCAACTATTTTTCTTGTACGAAAACTTTAAACGCGTTTTCTCGAAACCATGTTTTTACGCACGCCGTACACGATTAAAAACGAAATACTTAACGGATCCACTTCATTTTTTTTTTAAAGCTTATTAAATTGCCTTCTATTTGAATTGAAAAAGTTTGATTGAATTATTTGTTAAAAAAAAAGTTATTGACAAAAAAACCATTTTTTAATAAAAAAATCAACTTTTTCGACTGCCATTTTTTTATTTATTTCAATAAATTAATGATTTTGTTTTAATTCACATAGAAGCTACACTCATATACTTTAATAATCTTTTTGGTTTTTGTGTTTCAGATGATTCTACGAGCCGCAATCGTGTACGAAGTAAACAAACATTTTTCAAAGGCCCTCCCCTTCAACTTGCTGTAACTCAATAACAAATTTAAAAAATGATATAAAAAAAGTGATTTGTAAATCTTGAGACATGTACAATAAACAGTAAAAATTTCAAAACAAATCCATTGTGTAGTTTATTTATAAAGAATCATGAAAAAGTGCTTAAATTTGGCCTCCTAATGTAGACGCCCCCTTTAAGGGGGTATTCTCGTGTAAAGACCTGTTTTCAAGGCGATTTTTGGGAATTTTTTTTAAACAAATGGATGAACCTACAAAGTTAATATTTTGCACACACATTTATTCATCTTTTAAGAAGCATCTCAATTTTTTTCAAAGCTTTTTATTCAAAATAGTAAAAAATATAAATGGACAAAATAAATCATGTCGTAAAATTGTCTTCCATCGGGCGTGTTGCCATCGTCCTCGTCATCTAAAATAAACAATTTTTTTTTTTTTTTGTTCTTTATAAATGTGGCGTCCGACCTAGAATTAAATAATATAAAGAAAAAGTGACAAAATGGCGATGCTTGAAAAATAGTAGTCTGATTTTCACTAAAAAATTCTAATTTTTTATGGTCCGGAAAAATAGTAATTTTAAAGATATCAAAATAATTCTAGGTCGGACGATAGCCTAATATGTGCACTATATGTGTGTAAAATTTCAAGTCGATCGGTCCAGTAGTTTTCAAGAAAAATACACGCCCGATTTGAAAAATGTCGTTTCGAGAAAAACGCGTTTAAAGATTCTCATGCACTTACGAAGTGGATAATGAATAATTTCAGTAATTTATCCTTAATCCCAGCTGTACCAGGGCCATACAAGAGACCTTCCTCAACTTCAAGAATTCATGTTGGTCAGTTTTTTCTTGTCTCTTGGCAGTTCTTGCTTCTTTTGACTCGTACAACGCCCGCTGCTCTGAACGTTTAATTTGCTCGCTATCTCGATTATCTGCGAGGAATTTTGCATTCTGGCCAATCTTTAGTCCCATTACGTCCATTATTTTTAAAATTGTATTGAATCCTTCATTAAATAAACAAACGGCCAAAAAAGTTGCGATTTCCACCGTCTTCTTTCCACAATGCAGATGTTTTGGTGCAATTGTCCAAATTAATGAATGTAAACTCTCGTTATTATTTTGAGTAAATATCCTAGGCATCGTTGTAACAAATCATCGGCAGTTAAATTTTCATAAATAGGTCGGATAACATTTAGCACTTCGTCATTCAGCGGTGCCTTGTCATGTGTAAAAGTATTTAAAGTTCCTGCAGGAAGCCTCCGCTTTACGTCATGCGCACCAGCTCGTAGAACCTTTAGGGCAACGTTCGTGATATGGATTCTCGTCAGTCGATCTTTTATGGCCAAATGTAGCCCATATAGCATTTTTCATGTCTTCTATTGAATTCGGATTTCTTCGTATTGCTAAGCCGTAGTATATACTTAAGTCATTAATAATTTTGTCTGTCAATTTTCCTGCTCCCTTTCCACCGATGTCTTTGTTTTTCTTCTTAGCATTGCGTAATCTCGTACCCATCCGTTTTTGAACATGCCCTACGCACTCTTTTTTTTCAATGATAAAATCTTCACCGTAAATCATAGCCTCTGAAAAAGATTTAAATGTTTTGCTGTCTCCATCTCCTACATATTTCTTATATTTTACTTCATATTTATTCATCGATCGTAAGAACATTTCTTTTATCGCATCCATTTCCATTTTGCCTGCAGATCCTTCATGGTTGATTGTGCATTCATCTTGATGGGAATATTTCCAATGCTCATATTCAACAGTGCCAGACTTATTTTTCCATATATTGTATGCTTGGCAAAAACCTGATTTCACAACTGTATCAATTACCTTATTGCTGTATATGCCAATAAGCGTAGAGACGCCAAACAAAGAGCTGAAGCCTCTTTTTTTCCATGTGTCGTCTCCAGATACAGTTAATTCCGATGGTGCATTTCCGTGTTCAGCGTTCTTTTCCTTTTCTTCCTTAATTGCTTTTTTTTATCACAATGTTATACACTGCTTCGCTCGCACAATAGACATTTTGAAGACATGCATAATAAGTATTTATAGAGAGTCCTTGACAAATATCCATAATACCACAAAATAAATTAATTCCTTTTATACCAACGCCTATAAGTCGCATGGCAAGAACTATTCTGCGGTTTATTTCAAAAACATTTTCAATTAAAGGACATGAGTTTATATAATTTACACCACAACTGCATTTTATTGCTATTTTGAACCCCAATCCACGAGGACTTGCTTCATTAAATGTTATATCTTGTTTACACTGTTTGCAAATAACAAGTGCACTAATAACAGAAAAAACCGAATAGAAATTGAGAATACTGTATCCGTGTTCTCTGCTAATACAAAGCTCGTCACCTTCGGTTTTTCTCAATTTTTCTGCCGATGTACTGACATAACTAGTCTCACAATCAGCTTCGAAAGTATGTGAATTTTCTTTTTCTCGGCATCGTCGGACGCGTCTGACTACCTCTTTTTTATCTTTCCTGTCCATGTTTTCTCCGAAAAATCACGTCTATTTGCACACGTCTATTTTTTGTACGGAGCTCAAGAGTAAACTGACATTTTGTAACGGAAATTTTGAACGAAATTTCACCGGAGAGCAACAGGGGGGCCACAAAAGATCTTCTCAAGGTATATATAGCACTACCTGGCAACGAAGAATAATACTATTTCACACAAAACGATCCGTCCGCCGCATGAGAATCACAGTCGGCGAGCCGTATGGAGGCTGTGTTTTTTAAATCTTTATAACTCGGTCAATTTAACGAATTTCATCTTAATATTTTAAGAATACATTTTTAAGACCCCAAACCGCAGTCAAAATGACTTCCTTGGGCAATCTAGTGTTAATATTGTGTAATTGTATTGTTATATAAAAATGATCATTTCATTTTCTTGATAAATAACTTATTCGATAACTTCAATTTCAAATTTATTAATAGTTCACCAATTCATGTTTTTGAATTTTTTTTAATTAAAATTTTTTTACATTTAAAATTTAAATTTTTAAAAATATATTTACAAAGATTGTATAGTTTTAAACGAAATGAGCATTAAGCCTCGTCTACAATAGTCGCACAGGCTGTGTCGCAGGTCGCATAAACTATGTCGTATGTCGCAGGTTGTGTCGCAAGGCTGTCGCAGTCGCAAGAGCCCTTGTCGCAAGGCTGTCGCAGTCGCAAGAGCCCTTGTCGCACGGAGTTGAGTCAACTTCAACTTTCTGCGACTGCGACAAGCGTGTCGCATGAGATCAGCCAATCACAGCACAGAACATTGCCGCGCGAAGTGTTTTGACGATTTGCGTGTGTTGCTAGCTATCCGTGGTGTATTTTCTGGTCGCACCCACCATCTTCTGTTGTGCGATTCAGTAAGTAAACGGTAATATAAGCATATTAAATTTAAAAATTGGGAGCAAAGTTGAAGAAAAATTAGTAATTGCTGCCGATCATTCATTGCGACAGTCGGCTGCAGTCGACTTAATGCACGCGAACAATCCTTGCGACATATTGTAGATACTAGTTTAGCGACACATGCAACAACTTTCCTGCGACACTACTACTTACGTCATACGACACAGCCTGTGCGACTATTGTAGACGAGGCTTTACACCAGTAGTTTTTATGATACCTCAACTGACACATCAGCAATGTTAGTCTATCTGGTCACTCAAACAGTAACTCACCCATTAGTATTTATGTTAGCTGGACTCAGTGCGAGATGGAAACAAGTGGTAAGATATGATCTTATGAGTGATAGTGTTAAAGGAGCAAATTTAAAACCAGTAATAAACAAAATTATTATAAAAATCGGAAAAAATCGGATTATACGTTCACGCAATTACCTCGGATATGCGTCCAGCTAACCAAGCTATGTAGAGTTGTAGAGAATGTTTAAAATAAATGCTTCACGTTATTTACAAATAAATAATTGCTGTAATCATCCGGTGGATGAAAATACAAAATTATAATTAATTTTTATGCGGATTTGCCACATGCTTTTAAAAATGTGGAAGCGGGATTTTTGGATAATAAAATTGTTACTATTCCTGATAAGTTTGTTAAAAAATATTCTTTACCATTACAAATGTTGCTGCCAACATTTAAAAGATTGTTAATGAAGATAAAAACATTGATTGACTTAAAGTTAAGGTACCCAGTGAGCATTATTGAGATGATGAGGTCTTTAAGAAGACTTTTTGAAGACATCATTAATTTCTCTTGAAAATGATATCATTAAGGGGGGAAACCACAGTAGAGCACGAAAAAGTAAGGCTATTTTCGGGAATTTTTTTTGGGTCAATGAAATGATGAATCAAAAATCTGTAAAATGCGCAGTATAATATCATAAACAAACTACAATTTAAAATTTTTTGACGCATTTTTATTACAAAATGGCGGCTATGCAGCACTTGTCCTGTGGCGCCTATTTTGACAGGAGGGCCCATGGGCGGACATCTACAGTCCGTAATTTTTGACCTGGAACAAAAATTGTTTTTTTTTTAGGTTCTATATATAAATGGCTATGGAACTGCGTAGGATTTTTTCGATATGTTAATTTTTCGCAAAATGGCGCACGTTTTAAGAAAAACTTGCAAATGTAACAAAAAAAACGCCTTAAAATTGTTGATAAAAAAAAACCATATAATATAAAAAAAAAACCCTACGCAGTTCCATAGAGAAAGGTATTCTGAATATACTGTGAAAATTTCAAACCGATCGGTAAAGATTTATTCGAGTTATTTGTCCGCCCAGTTAAAAAAAAGTGGTTTCGAGAAAAACGCGTTTAAAGTTTTAAGTACTGTAAAATCATATAATATTTTTATATACCTCTAGTCGGCGATGCCTGCACCATACAATTGGCCTTCTTCGTCAATTTCCTGTTGACGTTTGGCCTTTCGAATTGACATCTGGTCGATTCGGGCCTGTTTTGCGCCCTCTGTCATGGATCGCTCCGCCTTCTGTATTCGCTTTTCATCTAATTCCATACACAGCTCATAACTTTTCGGGCCGATTTTCATCCCCATGACTTCGATTATGTGTGAAATGGACAGTAACCCGTCATTAAAAACGCACGAAGCGATGTTCACAGCAATATCGATAATTTTTTTGTCTGAATTCAAAGTTTTTGGAGCCATTGCCCACACTGTCGAATTCAAACTTTCATTACTGTTTATAGATATTCTTAAGTACTATAGAATTTTCGGAGAAAAATTCCTTCTTCATTGACTGCCATTATACCTGTCCCGTACTCATAAATTACAGCGCTCGCCGGAATCACAAAAGGCGCTCGGAGCATACCTCAGAGGCGTTGCCGCAGAATGGAAAATTTGGGTATTTAGACATTTTTGCGGCACTCCATCTTTTGGAATATTATTCTTAAGACTCTAAAGACCTTATAAGCGAAAAAAAAAATTTTCGATTTTTTCAAAATTTTACTGTGGTTTCCCCCCTTAAGTTATCTTTATGTAAGATGTCTTTCAGAATACCTCTTTATGATGTCTACTTGCAGATGTCTCTAGAATCTGTAGTAAACGATCTCTTATACAGCAGTACAAGTAAAACATCATAACCCATGTGAAACATAGCTTTTATTACAGATTTTTGTGTAGTAGAGAAGAGATTTGGAAATAGACGAGAAAAATAGACAAAAGAGAAAGGAGCAGGTGAATTTATTATATTATAAAATAGTTTGGCAGTCGATTTAAATTGATTAAAGTTTTAAAGAGACAACCTCAAAAATTATTATAATAAAATTATTTCTGTATTACTCTAAAGTCTAAAATTGTTACAATTGGGGAAATATTTGTGACTATGTAGATTCTGTATTTATAATAAAAAACTTATATACATACAATATTGTATCATATTTCTTTTTTTATGTATAATAATAAAATACGTAAGAATATAAATGTTATAAATAACAATTCTTAATATTAACATTTTCATGACATTTATAAGAAGTCAAATTCTAATATTCTTTTGGATATCATTTATATGATGTCTTTTTCTCCTCTAAAATTGACGCATTAGAGGACTTATTGACATCATTATGTTATCTTTAAAATGGCGTTGTCGGACATCCAACTCTTAAACCTGAATACTTTAAGAGCTCTTTTTGATAACATAATGCTCACTGGGGTAATACTGAAGGAGACGGGCTTCCTCACCGATTTCGTTGAAACTTCACTATATTGCGTATTTTGGTCCGCAAAACACGAATATGTAAGTTAAAATCGTCGCTCTTTATTAGTTAATAAGTTATAACTTATTGAAAATTGACAGTTTCGGGGTTAGGATGTCTGTTATACCGACGACGTCCAGACTGTCTGAGCATGCGCAGTGACGTAACGCAGGTCAGCTGACCATGCTAGCGCCACGAAGTGCGCGAAATTCAAAAAGGATACAAGTAAAGTCAAACGCGGGAGGGGGCTTTGCGCGACTTTCCACGCGTATACTTTACAACGCAAAGCGAGGTTCCACATGGGTTTGCGCGACTTTCCACGCGTATATTTTTCAACGCAAAGCGAGGTTCCACATGGGTTCGCGACTTTCCGCGCGTATACTATTCTACTGCGTTCGGCCTCCCCGCCTCCCCCCCGCGAAGCGCAGGAGGGATGGGGGTTGAGGCAGTGAGAGAGTCGAGTTCCACATCGTTGGCCACGCCTCCAAGCAGCGAGTTGGTTATAATTTAAATTTATTTGACAAGTTAATAAGTTAATTAAGGGGTTATACCCCCCTTGTAATGAAAAACAAATTTTTTTTTAATTTTTTTTTTCTAAGACGGTAAAGATGAATGGTATAAAAATAATATATCATTGGATTAAGCAACTCTTGTAGATGAGAAAAATTTTTTTATTGACATTTTTTTACAAAATGGCGACTCTATGGTAATTACTGTAAAACACTATTTTAAAAAGGTCTTTTGCGGCCGGCAGTAAAAGTCACGATCAACTCCACCTAGAACAAAAAAAAAATTTTTTCATTATCTACATGAGTGTCGCTAGTGAAGTACCTAGGATTATATTTTTAGAATTTTTTTTCGCAAAATGGCGACGGTTTGAAAAAAAAAATCGTGTTTTGACGAAAAAAAACGAATTAAATTGTTTATAATTTTTTTTCTAGTTAACCAATCACTAAAATCATGTGTACTTCACTAGATAATCTAATCAAGAAGCTACAGTTAAAATTTCAAGTCGATCGGATGTAAACTCGTCGAGTTCTACTGCCGGCCGATTTTGAAAACATAGTTTCGAGAAAAACGCGTTTAAAGCTTCAAAATGCTATAAATCTTGAGTACCGTAAAAAAATAGTCCACAATAATTTTTTTACCTTTAGTCTGCTATCCCTGCACCATATCCCTGCACCATATAATTGTCCCAAGGCCTTATTTTGCTCTTCTTCTTCTTTTTTGGCCGATGTATTGCTGCGCCTAGCCTCTTTTACGATATCGGACATTCGGTACTCAGCAGTTTTAATTCGATTGGAGTCTGTTTTTGAGCAAAAATCGTTCATATGAGGCCCAACAATCATGCCAAGAGCGTCGTAGATTGCAAACAGACCTGACAAGCCGTCATTATACGTGATTACGGCTATGTCAGTCGCAATATCTAGGATAGTCTTTGAACTTGACACCGTCTTTGGAGCGATCGACCATACTACTGCGTTGAACGATTCGTTATTATTTTGAGTATAGGCCCCTCAAACAGCGTGAAAGAAGATTGTCTGAGCTAAGTTCTTCGTAGATTGGTTTAACTGCATTGAAAACATCTTGATGCATTGGGCTCTTATGCTCATACGTAGAAAGAGTACCAAGCGCTTTGCTGCGCTGCCAAGTACACCATGAGTCGACTCCAATAGGACACTTTTGATGCTGCGGATTTTCATCAGTCGAAAGTTTATGATACAATGTTGCCCATATATCGTTACGCATGTTCTCGACGGAATCGGGATTCCTCCTAATAGCGAGCCCATAAAAAATCGATAATTCATCTATAAGTTTGCCGGTCAATTTTCCTCGACCGCCGAGTCCTTTCGTATTTTTTTTTAAATTGCGTAGACGAGTTCCCATCCGCTTTTGGACATGGCCGACGCATTCTTTTTTTTCAACGGCAGTATCGTCGTATGGTCTTGCGTCGACAACCCCTTTGTAAGTTTTCGAATCTCCATCGCCAATATATTTTAAGTACTTACTGTCGTAAAGTTCTTCGGAGCGCTTGAACATTTCGATAACGGCCTCTACTTCCATTTTTCCGGAAGATCCTTCGTGATTGGCGTCGCAGTTTTCTTTGTGTAAATGGTACACTTCTTCGTACTCGGCGGTACCTTCTTTTTTTTTCCAATACTCGCACACTTTGCAATATTTTGATTTAATGTACACATCTATCACTTTGCCCGTATACCAACCAATTAAAGTTACCAAGCCAAAAAGAGACGAAAAACCTCTTTTGCGCCAAGATCCATCGCCTGACACCGTAAGACCATCATTTTCACCGTGTTCTATAGATAGTTCCTTTTCTTTAACAACTGCCTTTTTCATAGATACAGCCCGAACAGATGAAGAAGCAATGGCGATATTAGATATGATTGTGTAGTACGTTTTTTGAAAAACGGGCTTTGCCAGATCCATCATACCACAGAATTTTTTTATACCATTAATCCCTATTCCTATGATGCGCATCGCCAAAATAATACGACAGTTAATTTCGTAAGCACGAGCATTTATCAAAGGGCAGCTGTTAATAAAAGACTCTCCACAATTTTTACAACACATAGAAATTTTAAAGCCTAGTCCACGTTTACTTGACTCCGAAAAACACACATCACCTTTACATTGTTTGCACACCACTAATTGCGAAAGAGCCGTAAACACAGTGAAAAACTGTATGAAACAATAGCCAAAATTGTTATCAACATCACGATCACGGTCCAGATCAGATACTTTTAATTTCTTGGCCGAAGTGCTAACGTACTCCGAATTGTCTTCGAACGAATGACGGTTAGGAGGACGACGATTTGTAATTTTACTCCGAGCATGATGGGTACTCTTTGTTTTATTGCCTTTGCGGCCACTATACACCTTATCACTCATAATTAAACACTTGAAATTATAATTCACAGTTAAAATTCAAAGGGAAGAAATACAAAACGACAAGAGCAGCTGATCGACTAAACACAGTGAGAGTGTGAGTAAACACCTGCTGTAGAGACGCTATAGAGATGCCATAACCGTCGTTTTTTTATACAGTGACCTCTATAGTTCAAATTTGAAATACCATATCGATCACAGGTAACTTCTACCAATTTTCAAAGCCGCGAAATTCAAAAAAGCAAGCATCGCTAAAATACGCAAAAATTGTGATTTTGGAGCTCAAAGTTGCTTCGGAAAAAATTAATTTTAAGATATTTTGAGTTTAGATCAATACTTGGAAGTTGTAGATTTTAATTTTAGGGATGTTGAGGGATAATTTAAGCCAATAAAAAAAAAAATGAAAAAAAAAATTAGGGAGGTATAACCCCTTAATACAAAATTAGAATAAAATTTAAAGATAATTTTTATTAAATAATAAATCATAAAATACATATCAGATTAAAAATGTGGTGTAAAAGTGTTCAGAAAAAAGTCACGTGACGACTGTTTGTTGGTAAGTTAGAAACATAACATACTTTGAAATGATTTTCTTTTGTTTTGTTACACTGTTGCCCACATTATTGCTCACGATGCAGCTGCATCAATTTCTGGCAGTAACACACAACAAAGAGCAATTAATTGAGTTTTTGATCGAACATTCTTTAATATATAGTGAAATTTATTGTCCACGGTGTAAGAACAAATTAAAAATTAATAAAAGTAACTTTCTATTTCGCTGCCAAAAAGCGATTTATGAGAAAAATAAACATAAAAAGTATGTGAAGAAACAATGCACCTTTAAAACAAGTGCGAAAATTAATACATGGTTTGGTGGATCCAAATTAAATTTGGAAACAATATGCAGATTAACTGCATATTTTATAATGTTGAGACCTCCGAGACATAATTTTTTATGTGTCGAGCTACAAATATCCGAGCATTCGGTCGTTGACTGGATTTCTTTTTGCCGAGAAGTAAGTATAGTTTGATATATTTAATATACATTTAATATATTATTATTTTAAATATATATATTTATAAAATTTTTAATGTAACATTATAGGTTTGCGTCTATTGGGCTCATGAGCATTCAGAAAAACTTGGAGGACCCAACACAATTGTGGAAATAGACGAGGCAAAAATCGGCAAAAGGAAATATAATTGCGGCCGAATTATTGACGGAAAATGGATTTTCGGTGGATATGAACGGGGAACAGGAAAGATATTTCTTGTTCCAGTTCCCGATCGTAAGGAGAAAACTCTTATGGACTTCATCAAAGAATGGATCGTACCTGGGACAACGATTATGTCAGATTGTTGGAAGTCATACAACTGTTTAAACAGTGAAGGCTTCCAACATCTGACAGTCAATCATTCAGTCAATTTCGTCGACCCAGATACTGGTAAATACAGATATTTCAAATATATTACTATCTCATATATTAATGTCTTACAAATTTTTAGTTTAACTATTATCATATTTATTATTATATTTATGTACACAATACAAAATTTAATATTATATATTTGTGTTGTTTATTTAGGAGCCCATACTCAACATATTGAACGTGTTTGGAGAGAAGTCAGAGCTAATATCCCACGATATGGGATTCGTACGACACATCTCATGGGATATTTAGCTGAATATCTCTTCAAACGCGTTCATAAATATGAAGACCGAATAAGTAGTTTTTTCCGTACGATTGGGAAATTATATCCACCGAAGACTTTCCAAGAAGAAGAGGAAGAGGAAAATGTCTCGGAAGCTTCAACATTATAAAATATGCAATTAACTTGCATATTGCTTCCAAATTTAAATTGGATTCACCAAAACATGTATTAACTTTCCCACTTGTTTTAAAGATGCATTGTTTCTTCGCATACTTTTTATGTTTATTCTTTTCATAAAACACTTTTCGGTAGCGAAATAGAAGGTTACTTTTATTAACTTTTAATTTGTTCTTACGCTATGGACAATGAATTTCACTATATATTAAAGAATGTTCGATCAAAAACTCAATTAATTGCTAATATGTATTTTGTTCAATATTTTATGTATTATTTTATATTTTATATGTTTTATATTTTATATTTTATATGTTTTATATTTTATATTTTATGTATTTTATATGTATTAATTTTATGTTTTATGATTTATTATTTAATAAAAATTATCTTTAAATTTTATTCTAATTTTGTATTAATTAACTTATTAACTTGTCAAATAAATTTAAATTATAACCAACTCGCTGCTTGGAGGCGTGGCCAACGATGTGGAACTCGACTCTCTCACTGCCTCAACCCCCATCCCTCCCCCCGCTTCGCGGGGGGGGGGCGGGGAGGCGGCGAACGCAGTAGAATAGTATACGCGCGGAAAGTCGCGAACCCATGTGGAACCTCGCTTTGCGTTGAAAAATATACGCGTGGAAAGTCGCGCAAACCCATGTGGAACCTCGCTTTGCGTTGTAAAGTATACGCGTGGAAAGTCGCGCAAAGCCCCCTGCGCGTTTGACTTTACTTGTATCCTTTTTGAATTTCGCGCACTTCGTGGCGCTAGCATGGTCAGCTGACCTGCGTTACGTCACTGCGCATGCTCAGACAGTCTGGACGTCGTCGGTATAACAGACATCCTAACCCCGAAACTGTCAATTTTCAATAAGTTATAACTTATTAACTAATAAAGAGCGACGATTTTAACTTACATATTCGTTTTTGCGGACCAAAATACGCAATATAGTGAAGTTTCAACGAAATCGGTGAGGAAGCCCGTCTCCTTCAGTATTACCAAAGTTAGTACCCAATCAATGTGAAGAATATATAGACTCAAGTAATCACTTGAATATACTCAGAATATATAGACTCAAGTAATCAAAAATGAGAGTTATAAATTTAAGCACAATTTTTAGCAAACAAATAAATTCAGCCTTACAGTTTTTATCAAGTGACCATTTCATCAATGAAAGATTAACAACTAGGTGGTTTATAAATTTTTTGTCGCAATGGTTTCGAACAACATGTAGTAGGAGTATTCCAATAGTTTTAAATTATACCAAACTTGAAAAATTTCAAAAAATTATTGAATTTTTCGAAACAATGATTGAATTTTTTACAGACTTAAAAGTAGATAATGATGGAAATCCTTTCAAACAGCTTTAATAATATCAACAAAGACTGTCATTGAATCATCAAAATATTTATTAAGTAATTCATTTTACTTTTTTCTTATCGTCGCGTTTAATATAAAACTGTTTAGAAAATTTATTTATTATAATTAGACTAAAATATGTAATTCCATTATCAGAACGATACACTTTTATTAAATGTCGTGCTGAACGTTATTGTCAAAAATTATTTAAAAAATAGTAAATAGTCGGAACTCTCTGTAAAAATGTTTCAAAAGTATAGAACTCTTACAAAACTATTGATAACTATCGTTAGAACTGCGGCAAATCATCAGAACATATTTTTACTAAATGTCATGCTGGACGTTATTGTCAAAAATTATTTAAAAAATAGTCTAATAAATAGACGGAACTTTCTGTAAAAATGTTTCTAAAACATTGAACTCTTAAGCCTCGTCTACAATAGTCGCACATGCTGTGTCGTATGTCGTAAGTAGTAGTGTCGCAGGAAAGTTGTCGCATGTGTCGCTAGACTAGTATCTACAATATGTCGCAAGGATTGTCGCGTGCATTAAGTCGACTGCAGCCGCAATGAATAATCGGCAGCAATTACTAATTTTTCTTCAACTTTGCTCCCAATTTTTAAATTTAATTAATTATGCTTATATTACCGTTTATTTACTGAATCGCACAACAGAAGATGGTGAGTGCGACCAGAAAATATACCACGGATAGCTAGCAACACACGCAAATCGTCAAAACACTTTGCGTGGCAACGTTCTGTGCTGTGATTGGCTGATCTCATGCGACACGCTTGTCGCAGTCGCAGAAAGTTGAAGTTGACTCAACTCCGTGCGACAAGGGCTCTTGCGACTGCGACAGCCTTGCGACATAGCCTGCGACATACGACACAGCCTATGCGACCTGCGACACAGCCTGTGCGACTATTGTAGACGAGGCTTTACAGAACTGTCGAAAACTATCGTTAAGACTGCGGAAAATCATTAGTACGATATTTTCACTAAGTATCGTGCTAGTAAATAATAAAAATTGATTAAAAATTGTTAATTGTTGGAATATCTGAAATCGCACATATACATATAGTATATATGTATATACAGTAATACAATAAAAATTTTTAATATAAATGTTTATTATATTAAATGTTAATAAAATTGCAGCCGCCGCCACCTCTGTCGCCACCCCCGTTGTCGTCGGGACCACCCATATACTTATAAAGTATATACTGATTCCCTATCTGAGCAATGAGTGGAGAGTGAAGCAATGAAAGAGAATAAAAATATATTTCTCTCTTCCTCATCATAGAAGCCTCCGTCGTTGTGCGATTGCGCGTGTTCATTATATGAAAATGTAAATTGTACTCAGAAAAAATGTGACAATTACATGAAGTTATTAATGTTTTTTTTATTTTCTTTGAAAATTATAACTTATAATACTCTTAACATACATAATTTATATGTTTTCAGAACTTTTACATTAATATTATGCACTTGTTACATAGAAAAATTATTATTTGTTTTGAATAATATTAATTTTGTAAATTTTGTCGAACATTTGAATCTTTTTCAGATCTAATCTTAGTTTCATGATGTAATCTTATTTGAATAAAATATTTAATAACAAGTTTAATTAGCTGAGACCTGTCATTATCTAAAACATCTTGATTTAAAATATGATTATTCATTTCTTCTATTGAATAAATGAGATGTTTTAGCAAAAATTGTATTTAATAAGTAATCTTTAACATTTTTTTTCTTAAATATTTCGTATTTAATTAAAATTTTTATGAACTTAATATTAAACATAATATTTTATGCTGTATACATGTGTACATACACAACTATTCAAAGATTTATTCCTACTTGGTGCCATTTTTTGACACATCATATCTTTTTAAGTAGATTAAAAATACCTATATATAGACAAATAGTACAGTAAATATATATATGTATATATACAAATAGTTTTGTAATGAGGTCCGTTTTTGTACGTACACTTGGCGCTTTTTTTACCTTTTTAAAAAAAGGTAATTTTGTACTGATGTCACGCATTTTGTAGTATTATTTATAATTATATCTCGTATATCTGCGCACATTTGGCACCTTTTTTTACCTTTTTTTGAAAAGGTAATAGAAACTACTCTGACGAACATTATAATTAGCGAATCTAAGCTATTATCCTTAAACTTTAGATTTGAATATCTATATTACAAATTTCTTCTTAAACAATTATCTTCTGTAAAGCCACACATTCTTGACATCCTAGAAGATATCAATAATCTCTCGGATCAATTGGTTTATGAAAATAATTTTAACAAATCTAGACTAGTCGTTAACTATAAAGAAGTTTTAATATATGATAACTTTATACACAAGTCACTTATCCCAATGTTCTATGAGTTGGAATTCAGTAATCAATTGAATTCTAATAACATAGATCTAAAAAGTGGTTTAATCAAAGAAGATACAGGAAATTCGTCAAACTTTTTCACGCAAAAATAAACAATAATATTTGTATTTACACAGACGGCTCTAGAATAGAAGCAAACTCAAATTGCAAAGTAGGAATGGCTAATTGGAGCAATTATGAACACTTTATCGAAGGTTTTAAACTTTTTGATGTAACTTCTATATTCTCAGCCGAAGCTTTTGCTATTCTAAATGCTGTAAAAAATATTAATAATTGAGACCTAACTAACTTCATTATCTTCTCAAATTCAAAGAGCGTTTTGAGTGCTCTTCAAAATATCAAAGAATTAAAACACCAACCATATGTAATTCAGGAAATAATCCAGCCCTTATCAGTATGTAATGCTTCAAATAAAAATATAGAATTAATTTGGATTCCATCTCATCGCAACATTCCAGGCAATGACAAAGCTGACGAAATAGCAAAGAAAGCTATAGAAGGCTCTCTAATGGAACAAGAAGTGCCTTACTCGGACATAGTTAACATATTCAAAGCCAGATGCACGGAAAATAATGTTAAATGGTTGAATAATTCGTCGGGCAATCAAAATAAAGGTACTTATTATTTCCAACATTATCAAACTTCAACGCCTAAACCATGGTTTGTCAAAAGTAATTTAAACAGAAAAGTCATTGTTACTATTAATCGTCTTCGTAGTGGTCATAATTCGCTAAAAAATAGTTTATTTAGATTTAAGATGATAAATAACAATCTCTGCTCATGTGGACTTCCAGAAGATGAAAATTATATATTCTAGGAATGTACCAAGTATAGTCAAGAAAGAACTATTATGATAAATAACTTAAATAAATTAAAAATCGAAACTCCAATTGATATCAGAGAATTACTAAAGAGAATGAAAAACGAAGAATTAGAAATTATCTCTGACTTTATAAACAAATATAAGATAGATAAAAGTTAATCACACAATTATCCTTAAGATACTCTTATTCTCATAAACTTAAGAAAAGACATGTACATTATAATACATCAAATCAAATATTAAGTGCTTATGTTAAATAGCTTTATTACGTTAAGTGTAGAACTAATTGTAAGTTACAAAATCAGATTCTGTATTACCGATTAAATGTTTTACAATATTTTAAGAATAGTTAACTTAAGATTTCCGAATGGAATGCGTCATCTACGGATCCTCTCTTTGAATGTAAGTTAACATATTATGTAAAATGGCTATATACTTTCAAGTAAGCCAATAAACGGATTATTCTTCTTCTTCCCCCCCTCCCCGCGGAAAGGGGTCTCGGAACAAATCGAATTCCGGCAGTGTACACGTTAAACTTTCTATTCAGGCTACGTGTACCACCGGTGGTACACGCTGACATATTTATTTAATGCGCTAAAAACATACGTATATATTTTATAATAAGTTTAAGACTGTAAAATATATTTCCATCAAAAAAATGAAGCATTATAAAAAATGCAATATAGAACAAAGCAAATGATTTTGTTTAATTGTTATATTTACAATATTTAATAATAACATATAAAACATACGTATATATTTTATAATAAGTTTAAGACTGTAAAATATATTTCCACCAAAAAAATGAAGCATTATAAAAAATGCAATATAGAACAAAGCAAATGATTTTGTTTAATTGTTATATTTACAATATTTAATAATAACATATAATGATTCACTTTGTTAAAGCAAAAAATGCATAAAAAGGGCTTGATCGAACCATTGCTGCAAAACGTCACTATTCTTATAGTTTTTTTTCTTGCTACTTCAGTACCGAATTTTT
This sequence comes from Crematogaster levior, assembly GCA_901521435.1. Classification (NCBI taxonomy): domain Eukaryota; kingdom Metazoa; phylum Arthropoda; class Insecta; order Hymenoptera; family Formicidae; genus Crematogaster; species Crematogaster levior. The sequence continues at coordinate 27,231 of CABEGB010000273.1, read as the reverse complement.
GTACATTTTGTTTATAACAAGAAGTGCAACATTTTCTAACTGTCGACGCTCTGCCCTCTTGCTTTTTAATTTCATGTTTTCTAGAGTTTGTCGTAATTTCAACAGATAAATTGTTGTTTTCATCTTGACAGTGGCATAAATAAGTAACTAATCGTTTTCTGAATTCTACTATTGATATAGATTTATGTTGCTGAGTATTATATACAATAATATCCAAGCATTTACAACTAATGTATTTAGTGAAAGCTCAAATCCTACTTTTTATACCATTACCATTTTAAAGTTTTGCGTAATGAATCATTGTATGCTGCCATTTGGTCAGAGACATCAATGGAATAGAAATTAAAAGATAAAAAAATAAACTAATAAAAGTTAATAAAAGAAACTTATTTTTCACAAATGAAAAAGAAAAAATGTTATCTCCGTATATTTACCTATTCCTTCTTTTGTTAAATATTTTATTTCTCTCGTTTTTTACTGAACAAATTCGAACACGACAAGTTTTTGTTACTAACCAAAAAATTAAAACTGATTGCAGCGCCATGTATACCACGGATGGTACACAATGTATATAACTACTATACAAGCTAATTACTTATGGATTGATGATGTGATGAAATATTGTGTGATAATATATCAACTTTTCTAGTCAAAATATCAAATGGACTGAATGAAAAGTCGAGCAAAAACGGCTTGGCAGAAACATGTTAAAAGAATGCTACAGGTATGGGTTAACGGTCAATTTGAAGCAACTCGTCTTTCTGCTACATCTCTTAAAACTGTATCGACTATTATAAAATGGAAATCGTAAAACATTACTGCCCTCACGATTTCGCTCGTTTACCTCGTTGAATTACAGATTATGATTTCAAAGCCAATGAATTCCGACAATTTTTGTTGCATACTGAACCTGGAATAATATATGAAATTCTTCACAAGAGTATTTATCTTCATTTTCTTATTTTACATGTTGCAATCCGTATTCTTGTGTCATAGACTCCTCAGAGGATTTATTAACATTTACAGAAATGGAATTACAAATTTTTGTAGAATAATGTCCTTCTTTGTACGGCCGACATTTTGTTTCATATAATATCCATAGTTTATTGCATCTTGTTCAAGATTTTTGCAACTTTGGATTATTAGATACTTTTTCTGCTTTACCATTTAAAGCTAACATGACTGGCATAAGGAGAATGTGTAGAAAGCCAAGCCAAATTTGGCAACAAATTAGAAATAGGATGCGAGGAGGTAGCATTGGGAAAAAAATTGTTTACTCACAGCAAACTTCGATTAAGATGTTTGATAGTCATATAAAAACCTGGCCGGTGTGAAGTTGGCACCCCATTTTCAAAAATTCAAAATTTTAACCACAGTTCCATTTGCACCCCAAATAGTTCTACAGTTCCTGATAGGTTTCAGAAATAGTTCCATTGATTTAGTTAAAAAAAATGAAATTTGAAAAAATGGGGTGCTAACTTCCCGTAGCACCTCAAGTTTCGAAAAAATTGATTTTTATTATGAAATTTGATAGTTCTCGAAGAGTTCTATAGTTCCTGATAGGTTTTAGCGATAGTTCCGGTCTTTAAGCCTTTTTAAATAAATTTTAAATCTTATCACTGGCACCCCAAGTTTTAAAAAGGTTGATTTTCATCATGAAATTTGATAGTTCTCGAAGAGTTCTATAGTTCCTGATAAGTTTTAGCGATAGCTCTGACCTTTAAGTACTTTTAAACAATTTTTTAATCCGGCCGCTGGCACCCCATCTGCTCGAAGTATGGGGTGCTGGCAGTTCCGATCGTTTTCTTCACAGTTTTCGACAGTTCTCACATAGTTCGGAACATTTAAATACATTTTTGGAAGAGTTCCACCATTAAATTATTTTTAAACAATTTTTTAATCTAACCGCGCGTGTGTACCACACGGCAAAGATAAGGACCCCACGGTTCGTCACTCCCGTAGTATTTCTTGACTCCAAACCCTCTTTGTCGTGTGTGTGTGCGTGTGTATGTAAGTATAAGTTGTATGTAAGTATGTAAGTGTGTATGTAAGTATAAACTCTTTGTGTTTTTTTTTATAAAGCGTTATTCGTAATAAAAATATTCGTAAAATTTTGTAACTTATAAGAACGCTGAAATAAGTTTTAAAGAATAACATTTTTTTAATTTCAGAACAAACATTAAATATTTTTGATACAAAACGCATAGATTCAAATAAAAATAGTTCAAATAAAAATAGTTAATAAAAATAAATGTTTTGCATTTCTTGCAATAGAAAATAAATAATATGGCGTTTTTCTAAATCTTAAATTTAATAATAAGGTAAATTAAAACCTTGCGTAAAAATAAATGTAAATTTTTGTCTAAAACAAGCTAACATAATTAGCAAATATGCCCTTTATTATCTGTATCTAAAAACTGTTAAAACTCTGTACTGATACTTAAAATATTTATATAAAGTCAACAAATAAAGTAGATATTTATGCTTGTTTTATATTATAGTCTGAAAACGAAAAGTAATTGCAAATAAAATATATAAAGCTTTTATACTTTATGATCTTGTGGCCTTTGGTTTTTATTTAATTTTGTCTGACGTATAATATTAAGTGTGGCCTAATCTCTTCTAAGCAGTTTGCTATTTCACGCTTTTTATTTAAGTCATCATATTTATACCATCGCGTACCTGTGAGTGCGAAGGCAGTGTAATGCCCATTGTTTTTACCAGTATATTGTGTATAATGAACTACACCTGCTAAAATGTAATTTTTGTCACCTAAAGTGATAGTGTTTGCGATAGAATCGGCTATTATGCAATCATTTGAGAAACGTTATCACGCTCTCGCGAAGCGCTTATCGCGAAAAGACGCAAACGCGATGGAATATAAGCGTTACGCCGGAACCCGCGGATCGCAAGCGAAGAATTAACTTGCTTCGCTTGCACCTAGATAAAAACGTGTAAATAAAAAATTAGCCAATGGGAGAGCTTTTCTACATCTTCCCCCAAAAGATGTAGAAAAGGGCAGGAGACCACCGCGAACGGAGAGCGAGGCGATGAAGTCAGTCGCTAACAAAAATCCAGAGAGACAAGTCGCTGATAGAAATTCGACAAGACAAGTCGCTAATTAGAATCTAACTAAAAGTCGAAGACAAGCCGCAGAATACAAACTATCACCTGTAATCTAACTGTCGAGTACGAACATACTTAAGGGGATCCTAATCGTTCTTTCTTACCAGCAAATCGATTATTTTTTTCCTGCACGCTAATGTTTTTATTGGTTTCATAAAATGGAAAATCCTTTTCCACGATTAAAATACACATCGAAACAGAGTCGTGGAAGATTGATTTTGTAGTAAAAGACGAAAAAAGTTTAAAAAGAGAGAAAAATAGTAGTTGGCCCATATTCCGTTAGGCGGCGCTACAATCGGTTTTTCTTTTGTGCTTCGATCTCGCACGCGTAAAAATGCAAATTTTTGCGCACGCTAAATAGCTTTATTAGACTATGAAACCTATTTTTCAAGGTTTAGTTAGATTCTTTGATACAATCCCTAGTCGTGGAAAGTCATACTTTGTACACAAAAGCTGCTAAACTTTTGTAATAGATGTTTTTATGAGAGTCGACGCACGCCAAGAGCCGACGCTAACAATAAAAGCCAACGACAGAGCGATATATAGGGTATGCCGTAATTAGCTTAAAACCTAGCAGATTCTTATGATTTTATATAATATATATATATATATATATATATATATATATATATTTTTTTTTACTTTTCACTATATGAATAATATGTAAAATATTACCAATATGTTATATATGAATTAAAAAATTTTTTAATCCGGCTGACCATCCATTCCACCCGACTGACCATCCATTTTGCCCTCTCCATGCTGCCAAATGTATCTTGCAAGACAGGCTTGGCAACGCCGGCAGAGGGAGTCCGCGCATTATTAATTTATTTACAAAGAATAAATTGTGTGCCGGGAACCTAGAATGCAATGATACGGCACTGAGTAGCCTGTTCGCGTTTTCCACTCGACCCCCACTCTACCGAAACCTACGCGGACCGTGGTCGTTCTCTCCGTGCGCAGTATAGAGGAGGGGATAATGGCCTCTAGGAGGGGATACCAGGCTTCGCTGTACCCTATATAACAGCGCTTCCGTTCATCTCTAGCGTACTGTTTTGATAGGTATCCCAAGTCTTGACGATCGAGCCAAGCTCGTTTTGCTATACACGCGTCACCGCGCACAGCATATCTTTTGTTCTATCTTTATCTACTCTCTTTGAACAAGTCGTAGATTAGCTAAGTTTGCTAATTCTTATACATATAACGATGTATGACAAAACGATTCTTCTAGAAATTTTGTTAGAGGATACATGTCGTACTGTTAATAATGATGGAAAAATTTATCCACCAACTGCGCCAGTGTATGCCACTATCTCCAAAAAGATGGAAGAACGTGGTTCTAGAATCACCCCGAAACATGTCTATGTAATTATACGCGAGAACCGAAATGGATATAAAGATATTTTATTAAAACATTTAGGAATCAAGTCGAGTATGGAAGAAAAACTTGACAGTACTGGCAATTCCGAAAATACTATGAATACATCTGATGCATCAACCACTGCGTTACATTGTAAAACGTTCGACTTAATTATATCTGCAGATAAATGGCTAATGATGAAACCTATTAAAAAAATATATAAAAATCGGATATATTGGGTATTGCAACCTGGTTGGACCGATATAATAGCAGAAAAAATATGGCAACAACAAAAACTGGATTGTCTATTCAAAATTTAAAAAGCACCGTATTCATCTTCGTAGCGATGCGCGTTGTTACGTGTTTTTTCGAGGTAGCTGTACAAAATGTGCTGCAATCATTGAATGCATGTTGCTTAAAACGCCAACTGAGAACATGGACGTTATTTTTACATGCAAAGTAAAAGATATATGTTATGCGAAACACACTACTACCAAAAAAAGACATTTACAAGGCATTTGTCGTACACAAGTAGTGGATAAAATGATCAGAGAACGTGCAGATGCTGTCACTTTTCGTCGAGAAGAAGCAAAACGCTTAAAAGTGTTTGGAGACAAAGATCCTCCGATACTTCCTTCCTCTACAGTCTTACGTAAGGCAAAAGAAGAAGGATTATTAAAACAGCATGGATTAATATTCAGCAATCCAGTTTTAAATTTATTGAACAACGCAAAATGCAGTACTTACACGGGATCGATTATTAGTATCGGTTTATTACCATTTTATTGTATATATTGGACTCCCGAGCAAAAGATTTTATATACAGTAAGATGTAAAGGAGATGCGGAAGCTTTTTTAACAATTGATGCTACAGGTGGAATAATTAAGCGCGGATCGTCACAAGATCCACCGATATTTTTATATCAATGCGTCCTCGTTAGTAAAGATGGCAGTACACCTGTTTTTCAAATGATCTCGGCCGATCACAGAGCACTGATGATTGATTTTTTCTTGCGCAATATTACTGCTGCTGGTGTACCTATTCCACGTACAGTTGTAACTGATTTCGGATGGGCTATTTTAATAGCCGTTTCTGACGTTTTCGCGAAATGTATTAATTTTGAAGATTATTTACAAAAATGTTTTGCTGTGGCAATTTTAGGAAATATACATACAATTCCATTTTGCTACATCAGATTGGATGTTTGCCATCTTATTTCTATGGTGTCTAAATGGAAATGCTTAAAAGGTAAAGATAAGATATTAATTCGAAAATTTTATCTTCGTTGTATTAGTCAAGCCTATCTCATGGATTCTTTCAAGGAATTAGAATATTTTATGGAATCGTTATTGAGTGTAGCGCTAAGTAAAAGTGTTGGTTATACAACGAGTGGAAATACATTAATGTCTGATGTACGCATGCAATATTTAAACAATATAATTAAAGGTAACAGCAATATCAATGACATATTAGAAACTATGGAAAATAATGATGATGAAAATACAGAGATTGAATCTCTTTCTGATGATTTTTCTAAATATGAAACATCTGACAACACCGATTGGAAAAAATGGAGCATTTCTCTTCTGAATTCATCCAAAAAAATTTCGGATAATTCTAATGATGGTAGCATTATCAATGCTTGTTACAATCCTGACTTTGTCGAACAAGTTAGGGTACGTTTACTACCGTATTTACCCATATGGACGGGTGTAATGCGTCCATTCTTTAAAAGATCTGGCGAAATTGCTGCCTCTTCTTCCGTCGAAGCAGAGTTTTCAGATTTAAAAAATCGTTGTTTTAAAAATCAAACTTCCAATGAAGGTTGATAAATTCGTCATCCAGCATTTGAACATTTTGGATAAAAAGATTATGTTGGCTTCTAATGAAAAAGACAGTCCTATGAACGACATATCGCAACGAAATGATCAAATGCAAAATATATTATATGGTGAAGATAATAACGCAATAGAAGTCGATATCGCAGACAATATTAGAAAATCTGATATTTCTACAATAAAACGCAAGATATCCGAAACCCACAGTGATGAAATATCTTATATAAATTCTTCTAAAGGTACTGCTCATAATACAGAAAATGTTACCGATGCTGCAATGAATAGTAATAGCACATGCGTAATATCCGAATGCGATTCGGATATGGATTCTTCTGCCAAAGAGAATTCCAATGATACAGAGAATATTAATAAAACCGATCACTTGTGGAACATTTCCGAAAATTGGCATGGTTTAGTAGGTTCAACTACCAACGAACAAGAAGCTCCCATTAAAAAAAGAGCTAAGGCATCTTATTTAGATAAATGCCCTGAATGGGATTATCTAAAAAATATAAAATCTTTTAATTTACCCCTTATCATTAATGGAAGCAAATGTAAAGCCATAAAAATAGGAAAATCAATGATGACTCTACAAGAAACATGTGCATTCGATTCACTTTTGCAAATTGTTGCAAGTGGAATTGCAACACATACAGCGTACAGAAATGCAGTACAATCATCTTCAGATGATATATTTCGATTGGCAAAATTTATTTTAGAAGATGGTCGAATACTTTCCAAACATTATTATGAACGAGCTTTTATTTTACAAAATTTACCCCTATTTCGTGATGCGATTATATCTTATACACGGAGTATTAAGCGACTTAATGCTAATTGCAATGTTGCTCACTTAGCGGATAACCTTTTTCTAAATGAACCTAGTTGTACAATCACAAGAACTTGTACTTGTGGCGTTGAAGAATCGCGTCGAACAATAACATTGAATATCAATGTTGATATTCTTTTACAGGAAGGTTTGCAGCATATGCAACGTGCTATTAATGACGCCAAAAATGTAAGTTCAATATGTCGTACATGTGGTACTTCGAAAGAATATTGTAACATTTACGGAAATCATATAATAATCGATTCTTCCATTTTTACAGATTATCGTTACAATAATCGACGATTAGATCTGAAGCATACTTTGCATTCTATCGCAAACACTATCACTTTAGGTGACAAAAATTACATTTTAGCAGGTGTAGTTCATTATACACAATATACTGGTAAAAACAATGGGCATTACACTGCCTTCGCACTCACAGGTACGCGATGGTATAAATATGATGACTTAAATAAAAAGCGTGAAATAGCAAACTGCTTAGAAGAGATTAGGCCACACTTAATATTATACGTCAGACAAAATTAAATAAAAACCAAAGGCCACAAGATCATAAAGTATAAAAGCTTTATATATTTTATTTGCAATTACTTTTCGTTTTCAGACTATAATATAAAACAAGCATAAATATCTACTTTATTTGTTGACTTTATATAAATATTTTAAGTATCAGTACAGAGTTTTAACAGTTTTTAGATACAGATAATAAAGGGCATATTTGCTAATTATGTTAGCTTGTTTTAGACAAAAATTTACATTTATTTTTACGCAAGGTTTTAATTTACCTTATTATTAAATTTAAGATTTAGAAAAACGCCATATTATTTATTTTCTATTGCAAGAAATGCAAAACATTTATTTTTATTAACTATTTTTATTTGAACTATTTTTATTTGAATCTATGCGTTTTGTATCAAAAATATTTAATGTTTGTTCTGAAATTAAAAAAATGTTATTCTTTAAAACTTATTTCAGCGTTCTTATAAGTTACAAAATTTTACGAATATTTTTATTACGAATAACGCTTTATAAAAAAAAACACAAAGAGTTTATACTTACATACACACTTACATACTTACATACAACTTATACTTACATACACACGCACACACACACGACAAAGAGGGTTTGGAGTCAAGAAATACTACGGGAGTGACGAACCGTGGGGTCCTTATCTTTGCCGTGTGGTACACACGCGCGGTTAGATTAAAAAATTGTTTAAAAATAATTTAATGGTGGAACTCTTCCAAAAATGTATTTAAATGTTCCGAACTATGTGAGAACTGTCGAAAACTGTGAAGAAAACGATCGGAACTGCCAGCACCCCATACTTCGAGCAGATGGGGTGCCAGCGGCCGGATTAAAAAATTGTTTAAAAGTACTTAAAGGTCAGAGCTATCGCTAAAACTTATCAGGAACTATAGAACTCTTCGAGAACTATCAAATTTCATGATGAAAATCAACCTTTTTAAAACTTGGGGTGCCAGTGATAAGATTTAAAATTTATTTAAAAAGGCTTAAAGACCGGAACTATCGCTAAAACCTATCAGGAACTATAGAACTCTTCGAGAACTATCAAATTTCATAATAAAAATCAATTTTTTCGAAACTTGAGGTGCTACGGGAAGTTAGCACCCCATTTTTTCAAATTTCATTTTTTTTAACTAAATCAATGGAACTATTTCTGAAACCTATCAGGAACTGTAGAACTATTTGGGGTGCAAATGGAACTGTGGTTAAAATTTTGAATTTTTGAAAATGGGGTGCCAACTTCACACCGGCAAAAACCTGGACCTATCACGAATTATCTTTTACCCGAACCTAAACAATATCAAAAATTGAGAACTGAAAAAATGTTTTTATCAATTTTCCTACAAAACAATTGTTACATTTTACACGATCTGAGCATTTGTATAATTGTAAACTTTGTCAAAGTACAGAACAATCCTTATTTAATTGTAAAGAAATTCACCAATGTAGAAAATTTTTATGACGTTGGAATTAAATCAGCATTGATGGGTGTTTATAAATGCAATGGATTATCAGACAATATCTATAAAGTTCATCTTTCGAACGTAATGAGAAAATGTTATGTTGTACCTTTTTGGCAAATTTCCAACTTAGAGGATTCTTTTGACAATAGTAGTCAACTCCTTGAAAATCAATTTATTGTTACTGTTATTTATTGTTCTTAATATTTAATAAGTAATTTGATTATACTATTAGCAATGCAATGTACTGCTTATTATTGTTGTTTCGGACATTTAATTGTTTAGCAATTTTATTTATAATTATTACTAACTTTAATTACTTCAGTTTTATTCGAATTTTGATTCTATAAATGTATTTACACATTATCATATACAGGGTGATTCAGAACGACTTAGTTGTCCGGGCACAGACGTATTCCTGAGTGAATTCTGAGACGATTTTTCCTTTGCCAAAATTTTATTTGCAGCTTAGATTTTGAGTTATTAATGAAAATAGTTAGCGAATCGTGAGCGTACGAGAGGCAGGCAGGCAGGGACGGCGCAAGCCGCGATTCACCGTTACACGCAGGCGCTTACGCGAGGCGCCCGCTGCGATCAGCTGACGTAGCAGGCCCAAATACACATACACACACATCTCTCTCTCTCTCTCTCTCTCTCTCTCTCTCTCTCCCTCTCTGTCCTCTCTGTCTCTCTCTTTGTCCCTCTTTCTCTCATACACACACGCACACGCACCACACACACACATTCACTTACCACCCACATTCACTTACACACACACACAACACACACACACACACACACACACACACACACACATTCACTTACCTTATCAAATTCGATGTCTTCGTATACCGCTTGACGGATAAATAATTCCATTCGAAATTAACAATAACACACACGTCTTATTTTACACGTATTTTACACGTAATGCAAATCCACGATAATACACACGATTGAGGATACGATATTTTTTTTCTTTCACGTATGTCAACACTTTTTTCGTATCGAATTTATTCACGCTTTTAAGTGATTTATAAATCAAGTCATTACTATTAATCACTACCGAGTAATCTCACTTCGCGGCTTATTTTTATAATTAAGAAACAATACACACATTGCACACAATCACAGTATAATCCACACAGCATGCATGTCCAAAAGATGTACAGAGGACATTCCAATAAGAATATCTTTCAGAGATACGATCTCTTTGGGATGTCCTACAAACGTTTCCTGGATATGCAAGCTGTGTAGGAATTAATCCGCGAAACTTTTTGTCTTGTACGAAGTCTGTCACGTATCAGTACTTTCACACACTCACACTCGACTCGAATAAATCTGTTCGTTGCTGTTAATCACTACCGATTAATTTTATTCAGCGACCGACAACGATCCGAAGAAAGAAACGCGTTTACACGACACACGTAACGCCCGGTACGCGATGCGACTGTAGCAGGTTATGTTTTTTGAAACAGCTGAGACGATCTCAGCTGTTTCAAGCCTGCTACAGTCGCATCGCGTACCGGGCGTTACGTGTGTCGTGTAAACGCGTTTCTTTCTTCGGATCGTTGTCGGTCGCTGAATAAAATTAATCGGTAGTGATTAACAGCAACGAACAGATTTATTCGAGTCGAGTGTGAGTGTGTGAAAGTACTGATACGTGACAGACTTCGTACAAGACAAAAAGTTTCGCGGATTAATTCCTACACAGCTTGCATATCCAGGAAACGTTTGTAGGACATCCCAAAGAGATCGTATCTCTGAAAGATATTCTTATTGGAATGTCCTCTGTACATCTTTTGGACATGCATGCTGTGTGGATTATACTGTGATTGTGTGCAATGTGTGTATTGTTTCTTAATTATAAAAATAAGCCGCGAAGTGAGATTACTCGGTAGTGATTAATAGTAATGACTCGATTTATAAATCACTTAAAAGCGTGAATGAATTCGATACGAAAAAAGTGTTGACATACGTGAAAGAAAAAAAATATCGTATCCTCAATCGTGTGTATTATCGTGGATTTGCATTACGTGTAAAATAAGACGTGTGTGTTATTGTTAATTTCGAATGGAATTATTTATCCGTCAAGCGGTATACGAAGACATCGAATTTGATAAGGTAAGTGAATGTGTGTGTGTGTGTGTGTGTGTGTTGTGTTTGTGTTTGTGTGTGTGTTGTTGTGTTTTGTTTTGTTTGTTTGTGTTTTGTTTGTTTTGTTTGTGTTGTGTGTGTTGTGTTGTAGTGTTTTGTGGTGTGTGTGTGTCTCGCTGGGTGTGTGTGGTGGGAGGCACTGAGGCCTGTACAGCTGGGATGCGGGTGAGTTGTGTTGTTGTTGTGTGTGTTGTGTTTTTGTGTTGTGTGTGTTGTGCGTGTGTGTTTTGTTTGTGTTGTGTTTTTGTGTGTGTGACTGTGTGTGTATCTTGCATCTTGCTGTGCCTGACTCTGGTTTGTGTGTGTATCTGCGTCTGCTGTGTCTGGCTCTGGGTGTGTGTGGATGTGTGTGTGTGTGTTGTGTCTGGCTGTGTGTGACTGTGTGTGTATCTGTATCTGCTGTGCCTGGCTCTGGTTTGTGTGTGTGTATCTACGTCTGCTGTGTCTGGCTCTGGGTGTGTGTGACTGTGTGTGGCTGTGTGTGTGTGTGTGTAAGTGAATGTGTGTGTGTGTGTTGTGTGTTTTTGTGTTGTGAGTTGTTTTTGTGACAAAGTGTTGTGTGTGTGTTTTGTTTGTGTGTGTGTGTGTGTGTGTGTGTGTTGTGTTTTGTTTGCGTGTGCGTGCGTGCGTTTTGTTGTTGTGTGTGTTGTGTTTTTGTGTGTGTGTTGTGCGTGTGTGTTTTGTTTGTGTGTATGCGTGTGCGAACGAGGGACTCAAGAATGGGACAGAGAGAGAGAGAGAGAGAGAGAGAGAGAGATGTGTGTGTATGTGTATTTGGGCCTGCTACGTCAGCTGATCGCAGCGGGCGCCTCGCGTAAGCGCCCGCGTGTAACGGTGAATCGCGGCTTGCGCCGTTCCTGCCTGCCTGCCTCTCGTACGCTCACGATTCGCTAACTATTTTCATTAATAACTCAAAATCTAAGCTTCAAATAAAATTTTGGCAAAGGAAAAATCGTCTCAGAATTCACTCAGGAATACGTCTGTGCCCGGACAACTAAGTCGTTCTGAATCACCCTGTATATGTATATTAATTGTAAATTTTTTCCGTTCATTTAATATGTAATAAGAAAATAGTACAATCTATATATCAAAATATTCGTATAGTTACTGCTAATAAGATAATCCTGACAACTGACTGGAAATTTATAAGAAAATTGTAAATAAACACTTGTTTGTTGTTGTTTGTTCTCTCTTCTTGGGATATGATATTGCATGTGCAAGTTCTTTCTAAAAATACAATTTATAAGAAAATGATTGGTTTGGTCACTTCTATTGTAGTGGTGGTTTAATTTCATTGTACTTCAGATTCTCATATATTCTTTAGGTACACATAAGTGTATAATTTTTACAATTTTTGCTTGTTTATAAAAATTATAGGAGTGTGTTTTTCATTTCTTTACTCTTTTTTAAATTTGCCCGCGTTGCCTACAACTCAAAAAATACCAAGCTGTTCAAATACTTCATGGAAGAACGCAATTACAACTATTGCATAAATTCCTACACGTACATTTATAAGAAAGAGATCACCCACAATTGAAATCACTTCTGCATCTATTTCGATCAATAATATGGCATGTGCAATTACAATAAATCATGAAAATGGTTTTTTATTTTCACCGATGCAATGTTCCACGACTGCAACTTCTACGCCTTTTTCAAACAACATAGCAAATGCCAAATCTATGCTGAATCACAAAAATCAATGTCCTTCAGTTTTATCGTTACAATATCCAACAACTACAACTTTTACTATCACTTCAAATAATGGAAATGTTGTTACATCTAAAACAACATATCGTTACAATTGCCTAATTTCAGATACGACAAAACATACTGCGTCATTTGCAAATTCATCATATGTATCACTGTCATGGAAACCAATTCCACACCAACATAAGCAAGTTACATATGCAACAGCTTGTAATTCTGCAAGTTTAATTTGTAACCCAATAGTATATGCTATTCAAACAACTTTGACGTCAAACGCAGATCACGTAGGTAGATGATCAACTTAGTGTTTCTACTCACAAGCAACAGCTTATTGAAAATACGCAAAATCTTGCTGAAAATGCACACAGCCAGAGTTTTTTCGACCCATGGAAACAAGTACTCCTAAACTTTATGAAAACTTATCTAATAATCAAATCAATTGAAGAAGATAAATAAGATAAAGACGATAGAAATAAACAAGGCGAGGAAGATGAAAATAGTCAAATCAATAATCAAATCAATGAAGAAGATAAATAAGATAAAGACGATAGAAATGAACAAGGCGAGGAAGAATTAGACGAAGATGAAGAAGATGAAAATAGCAACCATTCTGTAGACACTTCTTGAATACTGATCAATCAGCTAATTGTCAGTTAATATGATAGCAATCAAGCACAAAATGTCGGTGACAGACAAATTGAGTAAGCATATTGGGCACATTTTTATTGATAAAAATTGTCCTTCTTTAGAAATTATATAATAGAAAAATTATTAATTATCGCTAAAAAATAGTACTGCAACGTATTCACAACTTAGACAATTTATATAAAGAAACATTATAAATTTAACAGTAACGAAAGATCATTTTCTTTGCCAGTAGAAATTAAAACTCAAATGAAGGGAGACTAGTCGACATCAAACTGGCATATGATTGGTGAGCTGCGAGCCGACTTGGTTTTGTCAGACTTTAAACCGCAGTGATTCACCAACTTTTCTGAAATCTAGATTCGATTTCAATTTTTAGGAGATTGATAAATATCATCTCAGAAGTTGAGATGATATTTATCAATCTCCTAAAAATTGAAATCGAATCTAGATTTCAGAAAAGTTGGTGAATCACTGCGGTTTAAAGTCTGACAAAACCAAGTCGGCTCGCAGCTCACCAATCATATGCCAGTTTGATGTCGACTAGTCTCCCTTCATTTGAATTATAAATTTAAGTTAAATGTTTTTTTTTAAGACACGGCGATGATTTCGAAAGACTTAATCTTTTAAGGGACGTTCGCAGAGAAATGAGGACTGGTTTCAACAGAATCCGTCAAGAAATTAGAAGTCGAAAAAGAACTGTTACCAAACCAGATATCTTACCAATGAAGAGAGTAAATAGCGTCGAGGAATTCAACCAATGTGATGATCAACTATATACTGACGTTGTAATTCCGTATTATTGGAATGATATAATAATATCTAAATAATATATTCTATTTTCATAATATAAACCCTTATAAAATAATATAAACCCTTGACTATTTTTTCAGTTTTCTAAACTTTTTCAAAATGTTTTTAAACTTTAAAAAATTTTACGACAATAATATACTATTTGCTAATATTTCAATTCATTTGTGTTTAAATTTTTCAGATTGATTTTCTTACACACATCAGAGGTTTTGATACAAAATGCTCTTAATTTGTACATGAAAGAAATCATGACAGATGAATTGTCATTTTCTTATTCGTGGGGAAATCAATTAGATAGGATCAATTAGATAGGACACTACCATTTTACTCAACAAAATTGGTCAATGCATACAAGGTATGAACACTACTTTAAGGATGCGATTTCACTTAACATTTGTCGATGTTGTCAGACTTATTAATTATTAGATAGAAAATATATAGGATTTTTATTAGAATTCTAGAAATTCTTTATCTGATAACCAATCCGTACGTCCGACAATGTTAAGTGAAATCACATTTTAAAACTAACAATATGATGATAATCTATAATTTTATTTCTTCGAATTATTTATTTAGGAATAAAATTATTAACGTCTTTATATATTTATATATTTTTTTCAGATGCCATAGCTAATAACGAATATTTTGATTCTCCAACACAACAACAAGTTAAATTTAAAGCGGGAATGTAAGAGGCTTTGCGCGTTGCAAAGCGAAGATACAGGAATTTTCAACGAAAAGCAAACCTTCCTGCTGAAAATCAGCGAAGACGACAAGCATGACGGGATGATGTTTAAACAATTGCCTAATATATATAAATAGAAGAGAAAAAAATATTTATATGATTACTCTTATAAAGTTAATTATGAAAATATTTGGTAATATATATGTATATGAAAGTATGTGATAATATAATATATAAATACATTTATGTACAAGATCATAGTTTCCGAAAAAAATTATTTACATCTTATCCTAGAATGCAATAAAGCAATTAATTAAGAGGGTAGACACACCACCTTGAGAAGATAGAAAATTCATTGAAATAAAAAAAAAATTTTGACGCAACTATTACACATAAACACTTTTTGTTATTATAACTATTTACAATATACAGGGTGAGGCAAAAGTATGGAAACCCTTAAATATCTCGGGAACTACGCATTTTAGAAAGAAATATTTCAGACAAAAGTTGTAAGGTTGAAAAAGGTCTATTTACTGATCTTATCATTTTGACTTTGCATGACGTCGCCAAGGTCAGACCAAGGTCATCTTGAATTTTTTAAATGGGACACCCGATATATTATTGCATATTCTTGTAGCTTATCTCGAGAGCTTTCCAAAACACTATAATAAAGTATTTTTTCATAAAGTACTTTTTGAGTGACGAGGCTTGAAAGATACAGTATTTTGACATAAAATACAAAATATCTTGAGAAACATTCAAAAAAACACATGGTTAGGTTAGGTTAGGTCAGGTATGATTTATTTTAAAAAATGTTGCAAAGTACATACTTCTGGTGTTTAGCAACATATTTTTTTTTAAATCAATGTGTTTTCTTTACACCAATTGCTTGATTTCATTATTCTGTGCAAAAAGTATCAAGATAAGATTATCGAAAACTGAATGTTTCTCAAGATATTTTGTATTTTATGTCAAAATACTGTATCTTTCAAGCCTCGTCACTCAAAAAGTACTTTATGAAAAAATACTTTATTATAGTGTTTTGGAAAGCTCTCGAGATAAGCTACAAGAATATGCAATAATATATCGGGTGTCCCATTTAAAAAATTCAAGATGACCTTGGTCTGACCTTGGCGACGTCATGCAAAGTCAAAATGATAAGATCAGTAAATAGACCTTTTTCAACCTTACAACTTTTGTCTGAAATATTTCTTTCTAAAATGCGTAGTTCCCGAGATATTTAAGGGTTTCCACTTTTGCCTCACCCTGTATATTAATGAATAAATAGTGTAAAAATTATTTAAAAATATTAAAAAATGACGGAGTTATGTAAAGCCTCTTTTTCGTGATGCGCTTAGACGGTGGAATCAATGACTTTACCAGAATCTGATTCATCTGATGTCAAAAATTAAGGATTTTTAAATTAAGTGATATAATATCTATCATGTAGCATAGCTAAATTAAAAAAAAATTAGAAAATTTTTTTAAGACAAATAAGAGCAGTGTTTTAAAAAAATATTTGTTTTTGTATAAAAATTTTAACTTAGAAACTTTCTAAAAAATGAATGGTACATCTTATTTAAAAAACCTATGCTACGTCATAGATAATCTTATTAAGAAGATGTGGTTAAAATTTAAAGTGTATCGGTCCAATAGTTTTTAAGATATTTGTTTCACGAGTGTAAAAGAAGTCGTTTCAAGAAAATCGAAAAAGAAAAGAAAATTTGTTTCAACGTATTGTAAATAGACATTTTTTAATAACACCTTCAGTCTTAAATAGTTCCTAAAACTTCAAGCTATAAAATAAAGGAGAAAAAAATTGAATTTTTTAAATTTCTAGGTGGTCTAACCCCTTAATGTTAGCACAATGTTAGTGATATTACCCAGCATCTGATGCTAACACAATGTTCGCGATTCCAAACAGAAAATAGGAACAAGTTTGCGTCTCTCTGATATTTAGAACCCTACTGTACTCAATAGCTATTGTGGATTAAATTTTAACATTAATTCCCCTATTATAACTCTCTCTCCCATATTACCATTATCACTGTAACTGTTGGTGCGTGCGACGTGCGTTCACGTGTACGCGCGTGCGAATGATACAAGAATGCGTTCGAGGAGAACGCTATTAGCGCTAAAAGCGTCGTTCTATCTTCCTTTAATGTGCAATGAATAACAAAGATAGCATGATGCTTTGAACGCGAATAGCGTCTTCCCGAACACACCCAAGATGTTCCGCAATTCGCAACCAGAATTTTAATGACATTACTGACAATGAGCCCAAATTGAACCAAAAATGTCGAATTGTAATACTTTTCAAATGAAAAGCATTAGATGAATTAGGTAATCTAAAGTTTGTGCGTTCAAATACGGCCACACAGTGAAAATATATTCTTGCCCTTGTTGACCCTTCATGGAATTGAAATAATTACAATAACGTTCAAGTCAACTGTTATTCAAGTTAACTGAGTCATATTAATAAAGACACAATACAGGGTGGCCCATCGAAAAGGAAACAAACTGAATAACTCTTACAAAAATGATTTTTCGAAAAAATGCAAAAACATGTCAATTATTATTGGAAGGGGGACATCTATTGACGTAAAACTCTTACCCTCAACTTCCACCCCCTAAGCGGGGGGTGGCAACCCTTAAAAATTTTAAACGAGAAGGGGGGTCGAATAATATATCATTGGAAAGGTCTCTCAATTCTCTATAATTCTACGTTTAATTTTTTAAATTTGATCGATTTGTTTAGAAGATACAGAGTGTTTTATCTAAAACAAATAAATCTTTATAATCTTTAACCAGGTCATTAATCGGTTGCAAGAGGTGTTCAAATTGTGTTAGTTAGCGTAGTAATTGTTTGAAATGTTGATAAAGCTTAAAGCTTTCAAGTTTTGAATTTATTCCACGTCAATGTGTATACTCCAATGTTTTGATTCTTTCTCTTTCTCTCTCTTTACTACTTTGCCTACACTGAAGAAAATTTCTACGTCAATGTGCTCCAATGTTTTGGTTTTTTCTTTGCTACTTTTTGTTACACTGAACGAAATTTAAACTTATACGAAGCCTAATCTTTCTTCAGTGTGCTTCGATAAGCAAGATCAGTACTTATCTAGTGTTTGCGACAAGTAAATTTCATAATTCGTTGTTTTGACATTATGGTTTATTCGATTGCAGAAAGGATCGAAATAATTGCACTTTATTTTGAAAATAATAAATGTGCTAACAAAACAGCTGAGCTGTTCAATCAAAGGCATGCAAATAAACATGTCAATCGTAAATACGTTTTGCAGTTAGTGGCAAAATTTAAACAGACAGGATCTGTGGTTAATAAAAAACGGAATGCTGAAAATCGTGTACGATATGAAGCGGTGGAAATAGCGATTTTAGGCCATGTTGCTGCTGATCCTACGTTGAGTACAAGGCAATTATCTGCTGTATCTGGTGTTAGTCGAACCAGTATTCAACGAATTTTAAAACATCATAAGTTTCACCCATATAAAATTAAGTTGTTACAGGAACTTAATGAAGACGACTTTGACCGTCGGTTGCAATTTTGTGAGGTCATGAGTGAACGAATAACGAATAATCCAAATTTCCTCTTTAATATTTGTTTTTCTGACGAATGTTCTTTTTTTCAAAATGGTACAGTAAATCGCCATAATTGTCGCTATTGGGCAGATTCTAATCCAAGCATATTTTATGAAACCCATACTCAACACCCAAAAAAATTAAATGTTTGGGCTGGCATTTTTGGTGATCGTATTGTTGGTCCCTTTTTTCTATCTGGCAATTTAACTGGAGATATGTATTTGGAACTGCTAGAAAACATAATTGATCCAATGTTAACCAATATTATCGAAAATGATGAACATTATCTCGAAGATCAATTAATATTTCAACAGGACGGAGCTCCTCCACATTATACACTGTCTGTTCGTAAATATTTG
The DNA here is from genome assembly GCA_901521435.1 of Crematogaster levior. Classification (NCBI taxonomy): domain Eukaryota; kingdom Metazoa; phylum Arthropoda; class Insecta; order Hymenoptera; family Formicidae; genus Crematogaster; species Crematogaster levior. Next base: position 8,105 of record CABEGB010000273.1, on the reverse strand, counting down.
GATCAAACTTTTCCAAATCGTTGGATTGGAAGAAGAGGCACTATTGAATGGCCTCCTCGTTCTCCAGATTTGTCGCCACTGGATTTCTTTTTATGGGGACATTTAAAAAGTAAAATTTATGAAACACAACCAGCTTCTTTAGAAGATTTACGTCAACGTATTGTTAACGAATGCCATAAAATTACTCCACAAATGCTCCAGAATGTGCGACAACGTTTTGAGCAGAATCTTTATTATTGTATGGAAGCTAGTGGTCAACATTTTGAACATTTGTTACGCTGACAATAGATAATAAAAAAAATTTGAAGATATGCAGATTTGTTTGTTTTAGATACAACCCTGTAACCCTGTAAAACACCTTGTATCTTCTAAACAAATCGATCAAATTTAAAAAATCAAACGTAGAATTATAGAGAATTGAGAGACCTTTCCAATGATATATTATTCGACCCCCCTTCTCGTTTAAAATTTTTAAGGGTTGCCACCCCCCGCTTAGGGGGTGGAAGTTGAGGGTAAGAGTTTTACGTCAATAGATGTCCCCCTTCCAATAATAATTGACATGTTTTTGCATTTTTTCGAAAAATCATTTTTGTAAGAGTTATTCAGTTTGTTTCCTTTTCGATGGGCCACCCTGTATAAACACAATGTACAAAATAAGTACATTGTTGGTACAACCACGTAAAAATATTATAAGATATTAAAAATGAGATATAAAAATAATAAATAAATTATCGATACTTACGAAATGTCATAGATAACTTCAAGAATAAAAGGAAGAATAAATTTATGATGCATTCTCTTTCTCTTGGGCGTGCAAACTACCTGATTCTACTGTAAATGCTTCCCATTTGAAAAGTATTAGTCGTGACATTTTTGTATTAGGATTTTTGCCTTATTTTTGGCTTAAAAATATATCATTAAAATTTTTTTCCCGACCCAGTATCTTCCTCGGTTACTATCGTATCCCAAAATTGGTGGAAAATTAAATTTTTTTATATATTAATTTTATTTATTTATTTATTTGCTTATGAAAAGAGATCGTCCACCAAAACTCCCCTTCCTTCCCCCCCCCTTCCATGATTGGTCGCGCCTGGATCAATTCCAACCTTCATTAGCATTTTTAAGTTCGAACGGTTTAGACGCTTCCAGAAACAAAATGTCACATTCTGGGATTAGAACTCGGGGTTTTCATTTTCAATTTTTTAGTTTTATAAAATAACTACAAAGATTCAGTTTATTGACATTGAACAGTTGGAATTGGTTTTAATCATTTTTACGATCACTAATAGAATTTTATTACTTCATTATTTGTTGTTAATTTAATTTTATTGCCTATATATTTTATTTTTATTTTCGGAAAAAATGTAATTCATTATTAGTTTATTTGATTTTACCCTAATTTTTACCCTAATTTTAATTCACACGACATCTAACAATAAGAGAGAAAAATTGAAATGCTGATTAGAACCGGTCCGCCGCTCCAATTATCACTTCACGAACATATCCAATCTGGAGGACAACCCGTTTCACTTTTACAGAGAAGACAATTGCGACGACGGACTTCATACGATAATAATGTGAACCTTAATTATAAGTATTACGCATATGAATCGAATTCTATTGTCTAATGTATGTATGTTTTTATTGCTAACGTCACTGAAGAGGGTTTTGTAAGCTGAAACGCGTTTGACCTGTAATATACATGTATTATTTTTAAACTTGATTATTTTTCATTTATTTATTGCTCGTGAAAGGCATCGCTCTTATATTATTTGTTTTGAATCCAAACGAGCATTGGTACTAATTTTATTTATTGTTATCATTAAAATATTTCGCGAATTGCAGAACACCCTGTATATTAGATTTAGAAGAGATGATAGTAATAGGAGAGAATTGTAATTGCTATTCAGCAGTAACTCCCCACAAATAGTTAATAATATTCTGTCTAGGTTAATTAGACAAAAGACTGTAAAAATAGTATATGATCATTTTTTACTTATCACAAAACTTTTACAAAGTAATCAGTCCCTTTTTCTTGAATGAGTTGGAATAATTTTTACTAAATTAAACTAAAGTACTAATTATTAAACTAAAAGTACTATGTTCAATATTTAAAATAGGATGTTTGAAATAGAGTACTTGCTTTTAGTAATTATCAATCCCCCCGTCGCCAGAATATTTAGGTTAGACATAACGAATAGGGTAATATAGAAACTCATGATATTGTTATTCCAATATTACATTTTTGTGTTTTTTCAGTTGCAAAGAGTTTCAAGTGCCAAAGATTAAATTAAATTTTATGTTTATAAACTTATTCCATATTTTGTAATTTTATTTTATTCATTTCTATTACATATTTAAAAAATTACAGATTAAAAATAATTATGCATTAAAAATAATTTCTAGTATTAAAGAAGATCTAGTATTTTCTTCAAACCTTTTTTGCTGTTCTCATATACTACCCTATTTTTCGAATTTGACATGGTTCTGAATTTTCAAAAGTGTTTTTATTCACTAAACTTTCAAAATGTAGCATTTTGCAAGCTGAATTTTACGGAAATGAGGAACACTGGTGTTGATCACGTTACTATTATATTCTTAACGTTACTGTTATAGTCTTAACTTATTACAGAAATAAAAAGACGTTTCTATATCTTCTCTATATGTTATTATACAACTATCTTCTCTATATGTTATTATACAACTAAAAACATAACATCTCCGAGTTTAAGAACACTATCATATACAGGGATCTGACCTATTTGTACACAAGCAGTTTCAATCAATTTGTAGAATGAAAACAACCAATAATGCATCTAGTGTAAATACGATGATTAGTGTAAAATACAAACAATACTGTAACACACTGTAAAATAATATAATAATATAATCATAATAGATATTTTTATAACATTTTTATAACATTTAAATCAAAGCTTGATTCTATATTATTATCCCATTGATCACTAAATAATTTATTTCTTCTTAGTAAAAAGTAAAAAAAATTTTTTTTTACTATTATATATATACTATTATATATAGTCTCATTTTGTTCAGGTTAACAAGTAACAGATTTATTTACTTAAGATGATTTTCACCAAGGTGTTTCCACATCTCACTGCTCGATAAACGAGAATAGTTAACAAACGCGAGGCGTATGTAAAACAGCATAGAGACGCTAGAAAGTAGAACAACGTATTATAGGATCAGAACCGCGCCCATGCGCTCGGAAAAGGATAGCGATATGGTCAATAATGGCACTTCTAACGCCATTGTTAAACGTCGCTTTTCTTTAACAGATTGAGCAACCTGCACGGCACGAATATCCAATCGAACATTCAATGAATATCTACGAATATTTTCTGATCTATCTAAAAGTTTCCGCATTTGAGACAATCATAATGTCGTTATTATCTCCTGTGTTAAATAAAAATAAATTGTTAAATAATAATAAAATTACGTATGTAATAATTAAATTACATATAGTATTGAAATAATATTATTTGTTAGTTTGGAAAATAATTTATAACCTTGCATTATAATTATTATTCATCTTATTGTTAATACACTTCGTTAGATAATTCCGTATAAAGTAGACTTTTTCATACTAGCAGATAACAATATTTTGATTATGATTGAATATTTTGATTATAATTGATTCTTAGCATATTGGCTTATTCTTAGCTGAATTGATAAGATCTGAATTATGCTTCAAAAATCTTTTCTATCGTTGTTAATTTACCTCCACATCAAATTTAATTTCTATGAGATTTGTGAGTGCACTTATAAATGCAAATATAAAAATTTGTTTAAGTTTATTAACAAGATTCCTAAAAATTCTTGTTCGAAATTTTGCTAAATATATAAGTTTCTCAGGAATTAATACTAAGTAAAAATTAAAAAAGTTGTCTTCTATTAAAATATGAAACCGACTTATGTATTGCAATTTGCTCGATTACGTACACATATTAAATACATATATTAAATCTAATAATGGATATAATAATATTAAAATTATTATCTATTATTGATATTATTAGTGAATATCGTGATGTAGTAATACAATGTAAAAAAACTAGAGATTTCTCTTAAGGTCCACCAGTTGATTCGATTGCTAAGTTCGTAGTGGTAACTCAATTCAAAACGATAAAAACGAAAAACTTATTTCATATATCGACACAAGATGTATGTATGCGTGTAGGTATGTATATACAGAATGTGTGTGTGTGTGTGTGTGTGTGTGTGTGTGCGTGTGTGTGTGTGTGTGTGTGTGTGTGTGTGTGTGTGTGTGTGTGTGTGTGTGTGTGTGTGTGTGTGTGTGTGTGTGTGTGTGTGTGTGTGCGTGCGTGCGCGCGTGTGTGTGCGCGTACGTATGTATGTATGTATGTATGTATGTATGTATGCTTTTTGACAATTATTCATACAATATATAGCATCATTTTTCGTTTTAATACAATTCGTTTTAATACGTTTTTATATGAAAAATGATGCTATATTGAAAATAATTGTTATAATGTTAAAATATACCGAAGACTTCTATTTTTTTAAATAATTTAATGCATGAAACAAATATTTATTTCAATTTGTCCTTGATTAGATACAATTCAACTTAACATATAATGGGTAGGTATTGATTACCCAAACAAAAGGAGAGTTTTCGGTATATTTTATAAATCTATTTTTATCAATTACAAACTCTATTTTATTTATAAACATTTTATTTACGTTATTTTTAATGTACGTAAACCAACAATTTCCATGACATATTTTCTCGCTTCTAACATCACTCTAAAATAGCTGTAGTAAGTGAACAAAAGCTTTCAAGTTAAAAAAATATAATTTAATTGTTTCAGTGTGTATATAAAAGTAAAAAAAAGGAAAAACTTACATAAAGAGCAAAAACAAATAAAAGAAAAAATATATTAAAATGACTTTATATTAGTCATAAATGATTAGTCATCATAAAATGCAAATAAAAAATTAAAGAAAAAATATAATATAAAAAAAAATCTAGAACTTCAAGAAAAACGAAAGGCAGAATAAACAAGATTTGTAATCAATTCGAAAATTGAATTGTAGAAAATCAATTTTAGAAATTGTCAAATTTATAACAAGATTTATAGCGAATGACACTCTGATACGCACCTTCATCATCTATCCAATTCACTAAACTTATATCGTAAATATTTATCATTCGTGTAAATATAAATTTTACAACTCACTTATTTTTAAAATATCGCTCTCTTTCTCTTTCCATTATATTTATTTAAAAATAGTTTTCTATAAAAAGAAAAGAAAAACATTCTCTTTTGTATATTACATATTTTAGTGTCATTTCTGAAATTAATTTCTTACAAAATTTTCTTACAACCATTAATTATCTCTTATAATTTTTCTTATAAAATCTCTTATAATTTTTTTACAAAAGATTTTTAACATGCTTAACATTATAACTCGAATCAACAAGTCGTGATCAACACTATCCTATCTTTTATTATACTCTGAAACAATTTAAAAAAGAATATAAAAGACAAAAGATTTCATAGTAAAAAAATAATTTTGCATTCCTGAAAAATTTTTGTCGAAGTTACCGGGTCTAAAGAATCTAAGTTATCGAATTTTACGAGTATCAGATACTTTCAGGATTCTCTCTCTCTCAAACTTATTTAGATAAAAGTTAATAACATCACGTTTATCCGTATCACGTTTTGTATAAAATATTTATAAAAAAGTCGACACAATTACTATAAAAATGATCTCAACTTACTTTGATCTCGCTTAGAATAGGCCTCTTTCTTATCGGAAGAATCCTGTCAGAGTTTCTCTCTCTCTCTCTCTCTCTCTCTCTTTCTTTATTTCCCTCGAGATGTATTCGCACTGTTCGAAGAATATTTGCACCCTCACGTGATTGTCATGATCCCCAATACGCCTACTAGTCACAAGAGTGCGATGAGATGTGCGCGTATATAGTAACACAGTTTGATGGTTATCACGATGGTAAACGCGACTCCATACCTACGTATCAAATGAAACGCCCGGTGGTGCGATGACGATACATCGGGCGGTCGCGACGGCGGCGACACGACGATGGCGGCGATATATTGCGTGCGTCCTATAGCATATATACTATCATGAAGCGGCAATAAACTATGATACGTTTTATGTTTATGTATCCTTATAGACAGGAGAAGCCGTTCGATCCTTTGAACATGTATACGAGAATATATGCACGCCCTCGGCAATCTCGATAGTTCTGCTATAAAGAATTCCGTCATTGACAAGTGAAAAAGATTACCACTTGAGTTTTGTATCGTTCAGAGTTTTCGAAATGTGCACTCGTTTGTGCTTATCGAACGTCATTACCTGTGTGACTAAAGCGCACCCTCCGCTCCCGTCGCCATTCTCTCAGAGAGAAGCTGATTCACACCCTTGTTACTGCTGCAGCTGCTTGTTCTCACTCTGTCTGCAGCTGCTTGTTCTCACCAAGACAGAGACTCTCGCAATCATGACACTGCACCATCACGAGAGAAAAGCGGAACGGAGATCTTCACGCACCTTAATTGCGCACGCGATTCACTCTCTCTCGCGCAAGAGGAGACTTCTTGCGTGATTGTCAATACGCCTCAATTGACGACAGAGGCCGCCAGAAATTGAAGAACGGTCTCGAAATTTCGAGCATGGTAGGGAGAATCAGTGACAAAAACCTAAATTTTTTAATGTTTTGTGATAGAAGATATTTCGACTTTCTTTAATTCTTTTTTTGTTTTAAAAAATTTGTTCATATAAAGATCTCTAATGTTTTGAATCTATTAATATTCTCAGTATTCTAGAATACTTTTAAAGATCCTTTTTATATCGGGTAAATTTTACTGCGTAAAAAAAAAATATTAATTAGTATATTAGTATATAACATAGTAGACCCAGATAGCACAGAGAATTCGAAAAGAATTCTTTTTTGGTCCCCGATTTACAAAATAAATTCTTTTTCCATCCCATTTCTGTTCTAAAAGTATTTTCAGCATTCCAAAAGACTTCACTTTTATGTCACCATTTGTGAGTTCTTTTTTAGATTCAAAAAGGATTCCTTTTCGAGTCCATAAGAATTCGCAATGAAAAGGAATTCTTTTTTAGTTCATTTCGAACAGATTACGCGAATTCAAAAAGAACTCAAGAAAGTGAATTCTTTTTGAAATCAAAAGGATCAGTTGTGCTATCTGGGAGAGTATATAGTAGAATTTATTCTGAAAATCGTGTGTGAATAATACATTTATTGAAAAATATAATGTAATAAATATGTAATAAATAATTGATGTATTAATAAATAAATAATGTAATATGTAATTATTTTTTATTCTTCTTCCTTCTTTTTAAATTTATTATTTTTAAACATTTTGTTTGCCATTCGTAATATCTTAGATTATACGACATTTGTTTAAACCGAATTAAGATTAGTTAATTTAAATCTAAACTCGCTATTATTGTGCAATTGCACTGCAATGATCACACTTAAAAGGTTTGTTCTTTTCAGCTGCACTAGTTCTGCACTAGTTCTGAACTAGAACTGACGAGTACAGTAAAAATTTCATAAGTGCAGAAATGTAGATAGAAACGAAAAGAACGCTACAGTGCAGAAATCAACATGACGCGACACATGATTCCGGATTTTTTTTTCATCAATATTATTTCTTTCATTGTTTGTATTTCTTTGTACATTTTGTTATATATCTTGGTGTAATTTAATAAATACTAATTGATCATCGACAGTACATTGCACTGTATTGCAACTAAAATCAATATCTTGATATTTTAATTTAAATATTACACCTTCTGCAAGAATATTATAATAAGATTATTATATTATACTTATCATCTTTATTTTCTTGTTAAATAAATATTTATATATTGAAATTTAGTTCTTAAATAACTATTTGCATAGATAATGTTTATTGATATATTTAGATACATAATTTTAATACCTTCCAATTTACAAGTAATATTTCCATCTTTATCAATTAAAATATTTCCAGCTGCATCTCTTGTAATATATGCAACACTTATTTTCTCCATGTCGAAAACTTTTTTTTATACGACTAAAGGTCTAATAT
>CABEGB010000272.1:0-47598 GCA_901521435.1 Crematogaster levior | reverse complement strand
TATCATAATTTGTTTCTACTTCGTTTATATGATTGTACCGCACTTTAATTTTATTTGTACCTCAAAGGATAAGAAAATATAAGTGAGTTAAGAAATAGTCAAAACCCAACTTCAAAATATTTTAATTTCATTGACGGCATTTGAAAGAGCATCGTTTGTACCTCAAGGGTTCGGAGATACAGGCATTTAAAAAATTTGCAAAATTGAAAATTTGCCAATTTTCAAGATATCGGAATGGGCCCACCGGTATTCGAAAAAGCATCGTTTGTACCCGTTTGTACCTCTTTGAATTTCGTTTGTACCTCAAGGGGTTCGGAGATATAGAATTTTATAAAAATTTGTAAAATAACTTACTCTTCGGAAGAGCTATATGAATGAAATAAACTTATGAGGAAGCAATCTGCAAATTTCCAATTTGTACCTTTGTATAATACTATGAAAGTTTTATTTCATCTGAATTAATGTTAATATTTCTAATATTAACTCATGTTAATGTATAATATTAAGATACTTTTTTTATATTATGATATATATTTTACGCAAAATTTAAATATCGAGGAAACTTTTCAAACTTTCGCGCGAGTGTTGTGCATAAATAATAACCTTCGCAGTCGGCTTGTGGAACGTTTTAGCGAGTCGCTAAAAAAATTACAGCTCTACATATGCTTGGCGTAGACAGAAGGCTAATGTTTACGCAAGGCGAAGCAAATAGAAAGCGACCCGGACTTAGAACTTTGTAAAGGCATCGACCTACATGAATCGATACGTGAATTAAAATGTCGCTCCGTGTTCATGGAGACCATTCAAGAAATTGGAATAATAAGTTCTTCGTAATGTACTGGAGTCTAGAACAAGTTTTTATCTATAAGAAATGTTGCAAAGATACATTGAAAATATTGGTAGCTTAAGTATAGATGCGACGGGCTCGATTGTTCGAAAAATTATAAAACCAGATGGATCAAGTTCAACGATGTATCTTTATCAAGGTGTGATTCCATTTCAGACCAAAAGAACCTCGCCCATTTTGGGCCATCCGCGCCCAGTTATCAATCATATCTCTAAAAAAATTACCTTTTTAAAAAAAGGTAAAAAAAAAAGGTGCTAAGTCCGCGTCAAAAAGTATCTTTGCAAAATAGTATAGTATTATTAACTCTAAAAAACAATTAAAAAACCTATTTCCAAAAGAGTGTGATATTAATCTACATACATAAGTTATTTTAATCCAAACAAAATAGTTTATTTTAAACCATAAAAAAACTATAAGTTATTTAATTATACGTTCCACAAAAATAATGATATCAACAAAATTGTGCTAAGTAAAAATAAAAATTTAAAAAAATATTTTTAAAAAAGTTACAAAATAATAAAAAAATAGTTTTAATTTTTTTTAGTATATCCTACTAAAATACTGATATCGAGAAATAAAAATAAAAAAAAAACAAAAAAAAAAAACAAAAAAATGTAAAAATATAAAATTAAAAATTAAAATTATTTACAAAAAAATAAAAATTAAAAATTAATAAAAAATATAAAAATGTATATAAAAATTGAAAATTAATATAAAAATAAAAAATTTAATCAAAAGACTTAGCGCTGCTAATTTTTAAAATAACATTTTGTAGCAGAGCTAAGTCTTTTAATTAAATTTTTTATTTTTATATTAATTTTCAATTTTTATATACATTTTTATACTTTTTCATTAATTTTTAATTTTTATTTTTTTGTAAATAATTTTTAAATAATTTTTAATTTTATATTTTTACATTATTTGTTTTTTGTTTTATTTTTATTTCTCGATATCAGTATTTTAGTAGGATATACTAAAAAAAATTAAAACTATTTTTTTATTATTTTGTAACTTTTTTAAAAATATTTTTTTAAATTTTTATTTTTACTTAGCACAATTTTGTTGATATCATTATTTTTGTGGAACGTATAATTAAATAACTTATAGTTTTTTTATGGTTTAAAATAAACTATTTTGTTTGGATTAAAATAACTTATGTATGTAGATTAATATCACACTCTTTTGGAAATAGGTTTTTTAATTGTTTTTTAGAGTTAATAATACTATACTATTTTGCAAAGATACTTTTTGACGCGGACTTAGCACCTTTTTTTTACCTTTTTTTAAAAAGGTAATTTTTTTAGAGATATGATTGATAACTGGGCGCGGATGGCCCAAAATGGGCGAGGTTCTTTTGGTCTGAAATGGAATCACACCTTGATAAAGATACATCGTTGAACTTGATCCATCTGGTTTTATAATTTTTCGAACAATCGAGCCCGTCGCATCTATACTTAAGCTACCAATATTTTCAATGTATCTTTGCAACATTTCTTATAGATAAAAACTTGTTCTAGACTCCAGTACATTACGAAGAACTTATTATTCCCAATTTCTTGAATGGTCTCCATGAACACGGAGCGACATTTTAATTCACGTATCGATTCATGTAGGTCGATGCCTTTACAAAGTTCTAAGTCCGGGTCGCTTTCTATTTGCTTCGCCTTGCGTAAACATTAGCCTTCTGTCTACGCCAAGCATATGTAGAGCTGTAATTTTTTTAGCGACTCGCTAAAACGTTCCACAAGCCGACTGCGAAGGTTATTATTTATGCACAACACTCGCGCGAAAGTTTGAAAAGTTTCCTCGATATTTAAATTTGCGTAAAATATATATCATAATATAAAAAAAGTATCTTAATATTATACATTAACATGAGTTAATATTAGAAATATTAACATTAATTCAGATGAAATAAAACTTTCATAGTATTATAAAAAGGTACAAATTGGAAATTTGCAGATTGCTTCCTCATAAGTTTATTTCATTCATATAGCTCTTCCGAAGAGTAAGTTATTTTACAAATTTTTATAAAATTCTATATCTCCGAACCCCTTGAGGTACAAACGAAATTCAAAGAGGTACAAACGGGTACAAACGATGCTTTTTCGAATACCGGTGGGCCCATTCCGATATCTTGAAAATTGGCAAATTTTCAATTTTGCAAATTTTTTAAATGCCTGTATCTCCGAACCCCTTGAGGTACAAACGATGCTCTTTCAAATGCCGTCAATGAAATTAAAATATTTTGAAGTTGGGTTTTGACTATTTCTTAACTCACTTATATTTTCTTATCCTTTGAGGTACAAATAAATTAAAGTGCGGTACAATCAGATATAAACGAAGTAGAAACAAATTATGATATTAATTTTTAATTTTTATAAAGTCGGGTTGCGGGTTCATATAGGTGAATGGGAGAACTTCCGCAGAATATTCGAATCGCTTGTTGCGTCAAGAAAATCATTGTCCAATACTCAAAAATTGCATTATTTAAAGGCCAGTGTGGCCATGACGCTGCGTTATTAATAATTCATAGATTCCAGATTCATAGAATTCCAGATTGCAGACACAAATTACGGCGCTGCATGGAAATTGCTCGTCGATAAGTATAATAATCAACTCGTTATAATTCACGCTCATATTCATACTTTCGCCGACTTGCTAACAATGAAAATAGAATCTGCTAGCGAGCTAAAAATCCTACAAGATATCGTTGCCGCGTCATTAGCCGCATTAACCAACAAGGCCTGTTAAATATTGAAACAATTTGTTAGTATGTATTATCTCACAAAAATTTAGTCTATACACGCGTAACGAGTGGAACAACGCGGTAAATCAAAGGCGTATCCTACATACGAAGAAATTCATGAATTTATGACGATGCGTATTCGAGGTCTTACCGATTACTCTAAAATCATAGCTTTCAAATAACAAGATTAAAAACTTTCGTGTCTTTGTCAATCATATAACAGCCGCCAAATGCTTAAATTGTTCCGGTCACCGTCTCTTCCAATGCGACGATTTTAAACGAAAATCCGTCAAAACTCAAATTTGTAAAAGCAAGAAATGTTGCTTTAATTGTTTAAAAATCAGTCATCTCTTCCGACTAATTGCTCAAGTTCTAGACGATGCAATCTATGTTGATGTGCACATCATCACTCTTGCATTGTAATGCGAATACTCTGACCGAATTTAACGATAATTCGCTGTCGAGAGATGAAACGTCCAGAAATGAAGCCCACTCCATCAGCTCCACCACCTTGGAGGACAAGAACACTGTCGCGTCGGTGCAAACAATTAATTCTCCGATTAAAAAACTGCCGAATGTATTATTAGTCACCGCGTGAGTTATTCTCCGTGACCGAAGGTCGTTGTTTTTAGGGTTGTTTTTAAGGTACGCGTCATTAGATCAACGTTCCACCACCACAGTAAGCGAAATTAAAAAAAAGTGGACAAAAATCGATTTATAACATTTGTTTAAATAGATGAAATTAATTATTTTTTAGTTTTAAGAACACCTTAAAGTTTATGAAAAACAAATAAAATATGTTAAATGTTATTAAATATACATTAATATTTATATTTAAAAATTGTTAGTAATGCTTATTCGTTTAGTTTCGTAATATTTTTGTGTCCACTCAGACTTTTCGTATACAGCAAGAGTTGCATACAAAAAATTTCAAAAAATTCACTTGTAGCTCTTTATGTACTGTATTGAAAAAAAATTGTCTAATAGTTTTTGAAATATATTTGTTATTTATTTACAAATTAAATAACTGACTAGCATATTAGCTCAATTCTGCATAAAGAAAGTAAATTTCTGATACGCAATTAAATAAGTTTTGACTGATTATGCCCGAATGAAACTAAGATGAATCTTTTCCTTAAAGAGTCCTTGAAATTAAGAAACAAACCTCGTTTGCTCGTTTTTGTCCGTTGCAAAGTTTTGAATCATATAATAATGTAGGTATTTTCATATAGAGAATAAGGAAGGATACTATTAGGATGAAGCTCGAAAAGACTCTTTTCGAGAATCTGTTATAAGGAATAGGCATCTTAAATTAGTTATTGTTATTAACATAGTTATTAACCATTAAATTGTTAATAACAATTAAATATATTTAATACTAAAATAAAATCTGTATTGTTTTGATGAGCGAAATATATTGTTGAATTCACAGTTTTCACCACATGTGTGTTGTTTCTCACGGTCTTCAACGCCATTTGTGTGCTTGCGTTTACGAACTTTACATTTTGTTCGTGAGGTGGAGAAAAGAGACTTTTATAGTCCGCAATTGAAAATGCATTATGCTTGCTATAAATATCGGTTTGGCGGACCGTTTTAATTTACGTTTTATACGTTTTATTTCGTGTGCTTATGTACCGTTATATATGATTTTCTGTATTATATCTTTTTAATACTATTGTTTTGTATTATTATGTAATATACTACTTCGCACGTTTATAATATCGACTAACATTTTAATATCGTTTTACTTTATAAAATCGTTTCCTTTTTGAAATAATTCTTTCTATCGTTATATATATATTTATTTTTAAGAATTCTCGATTTAGATTGTTAAGTTAAAAAGATGGCAGATATTATACTTAAAAATAAAATTTTATGTGAGTGTATTTGGAGCAGTAATAATAAAAGAAAGTCACATTTCGAAACAATAATGGAGCACATAAAAAAAGATAATAAATACAATAAAACGCAGCTTTCTCAGATTAAAAAACATGTAAATAATAAATTTATTTCTAAATATGCAAAATATTGGTCAAATGCGAATCGAACGCAAGTCAACTTTGTAAAAAAAATATATGCATTTTATGGAAAGCGAAATTAAAATAACGTTTGAAAAAACACATTTCAGATCTATACCTAATATTACTACTCCCAATGATAGTTTATCCAGCAATGCAGGAAATCGTGGTCGTGGTCGTCCACGCAAATCGTACGAAGAATGCAGTAATAAGACCAAAAAAAGACGGTCACATGAGCTTCGTAGTAAGTACAGCCAAGAATTGTTATGTGCAGCTGTTGTACCCAACAATAAAACAGAATGTTTGACTATGAATGTTTGTCGAATAATGAACAAGATGGAGAAACATTCATAAATAAAATTTTGGTAATGTATATGGACTTAGGTCTATCAAAAAGAAAATATGGATTGCTTCGAAATTATAATGAATACTTATTCGGAGATAAACTTTATCCTCCTTATGCCATGAAGATTCTAGCTGCTAAAAAAAAGTGTTACCCTCAAAATATTACTGTAACTGAAAATGGTGCTAAAATCAAATTGCAATCTTTGTTAGACCATACTACATCTCAAATCATAAAATCATTATCAAATCAAGATTGTCTCGACATAGGCACTGAAGAATTGACTTTACACATGGAAAGTGGGGAATGGATGGTGCTTCTGACCAACAAAATTTTAAACAAAAGTGGTCTGTAAATAATGACAGCGATGATACTGAAGTTTTGTCTGACAGTACAGTATTTGTAATATACAGGGTTGGGCAAAAGTCCGGAAACGGTCAAATATCTCGAAAAGGATCAACTATAGCGAAAAATTGTAAATAGCAAAGTTGTAGGGCTTAAAAAAATGTACCTAATGATGACTAAAAATTTTACTTTGAGTGGAGGACGAAGATCATATAAAAGTCAAATTGAATTTTTTAAATGGAACTGCCTACTTTTTATTGCATATTCTTATAGCTTATCTCGAGACCTTTCCAAAACACTATAATAAAGTATTTTTTCATGAAGTATTTTTCGAGTTATAAAGCTTGAAATAATTTCATAATTTTACATAAACCGTAAAATATCTCGTAAAATATTTACTTTTCGATGACCTTATCTCAATACTTTTATGCACAGAATAATGAGAGGAATCAATTGGTGTAAAGAAAACACATAGTTGTTTTTAAGAAAAAATATGTAATTGTTAGTTACAAATTGTTATTTATAACTCGAAAAATACTTCATGAAAAAATACTTTATTATAATGTTTTGGAAAGGTCTCGAGATAAGCTATAAGAATATGCAATAAAAAGTAGGCAGTTCCATTTAAAAAATTCAATTTGACTTTTATATGATCTTCGTCCTCCACTCAAAGTAAAATTTTTAGTCATCATTAGGTACATTTTTTTAAGCCCTACAACTTTGCTATTTACAATTTTTCGCTATAGTTGATCCTTTTCGAGATATTTGACCGTTTCCGGACTTTTGCCCAACCCTGTATATTACAAATACTGTACTGTCAGACAAAACTTCAGTATCATCGCTGTCAC
This sequence comes from Crematogaster levior, assembly GCA_901521435.1. NCBI lineage: Eukaryota > Metazoa > Arthropoda > Insecta > Hymenoptera > Formicidae > Crematogaster > Crematogaster levior. The sequence goes on along the minus strand of CABEGB010000272.1, from coordinate 40,448 downwards.
TATTTACAGACCACTTTTGTTTAAAATTTTGTTGGTCAGAAGCACCACCCATTCCCCACTTTCCATGTGTAAAGTCAATTCTTCAGTGCCTATGTCGAGACAATCTTGATTTGATAATGATTTTATGATTTGAGATGTAGTATGGTCTAACAAAGATTGCAATTTGATTTTAGCACCATTTTCAGTTACAGTAATATTTTGAGGGTAACACTTTTTTTTAGCAGCTAGAATCTTCATGGCATAAGGAGGATAAAGTTTATCTCCGAATAAGTATTCATTATAATATCGAAGCAATCCATATTTTCTTTTTGATAGACCTAAGTCCATATACATTACCAAAATTTTATTTATGAATGTTTCTCCTTCTTGTTCATTATTCGACAAACATTCATAGTCAAACATTCTGTTTTATTGTTGGGTACAACAGCTGCACATAACAATTCTTGGCTGTACTTACTACGAAGCTCATGTGACCGTCTTTTTTTGGTCTTATTACTGCATTCTTCGTACGATTTGCGTGGACGACCACGACCACGATTTCCTGCATTGCTGGATAAACTATCATTGGGAGTAGTAATATTAGGTATAGATCTGAAATGTGTTTTTTCAAACGTTATTTTAATTTCGCTTTCCATAAAATGCATATATTTTTTTTACAAAGTTGACTTGCGTTCGATTCGCATTTGACCAATATTTTGCATATTTAGAAATAAATTTATTATTTACATGTTTTTTAATCTGAGAAAGCTGCGTTTTATTGTATTTATTATCTTTTTTTATGTGCTCCATTATTGTTTCGAAATGTGACTTTCTTTTATTATTACTGCTCCAAATACACTCACATAAAATTTTATTTTTAAGTATAATATCTGCCATCTTTTTAACTTAACAATCTAAATCGAGAATTCTTAAAAATAAATATATATATAACGATAGAAAGAATTATTTCAAAAAGGAAACGATTTTATAAAGTAAAACGATATTAAAATGTTAGTCGATATTATAAACGTGCGAAGTAGTATATTACATAATAATACAAAACAATAGTATTAAAAAGATATAATACAGAAAATCATATATAACGGTACATAAGCACACGAAATAAAACGTATAAAACGTAAATTAAAACGGTCCGCCAAACCGATATTTATAGCAAGCATAATGCATTTTCAATTGCGGACTATAAAAGTCTCTTTTCTCCACCTCACGAACAAAATGTAAAGTTCGTAAACGCAAGCACACAAATGGCGTTGAAGACCGTGAGAAACAACACACATGTGGTGAAAACTGTGAATTCAACAATATATTTCGCTCATCAAAACAATACAGATTTTATTTTAGTATTAAATATATTTAATTGTTATTAACAATTTAATGGTTAATAACTATGTTAATAACAATAACTAATTTAAGATGCCTATTCCTTATAACAGATTCTCGAAAAGAGTCTTTTCGAGCTTCATCCTAATAGTATCCTTCCTTATTCTCTATATGAAAATACCTACATTATTATATGATTCAAAACTTTGCAACGGACAAAAACGAGCAAACGAGGTTTGTTTCTTAATTTCAAGGACTCTTTAAGGAAAAGATTCATCTTAGTTTCATTCGGGCATAATCAGTCAAAACTTATTTAATTGCGTATCAGAAATTTACTTTCTTTATGCAGAATTGAGCTAATATGCTAGTCAGTTATTTAATTTGTAAATAAATAACAAATATATTTCAAAAACTATTAGACAATTTTTTTTCAATACAGTACATAAAGAGCTACAAGTGAATTTTTTGAAATTTTTTGTATGCAACTCTTGCTGTATACGAAAAGTCTGAGTGGACACAAAAATATTACGAAACTAAACGAATAAGCATTACTAACAATTTTTAAATATAAATATTAATGTATATTTAATAACATTTAACATATTTTATTTGTTTTTCATAAACTTTAAGGTGTTCTTAAAACTAAAAAATAATTAATTTCATCTATTTAAACAAATGTTATAAATCGATTTTTGTCCACTTTTTTTTAATTTCGCTTACTGTGGTGGTGGAACGTTGATCTAATGACGCGTACCTTAAAAACAACCCTAAAAACAACGACCTTCGGTCACGGAGAATAACTCACGCGGTGACTAATAATACATTCGGCAGTTTTTTAATCGGAGAATTAATTGTTTGCACCGACGCGACAGTGTTCTTGTCCTCCAAGGTGGTGGAGCTGATGGAGTGGGCTTCATTTCTGGACGTTTCATCTCTCGACAGCGAATTATCGTTAAATTCGGTCAGAGTATTCGCATTACAATGCAAGAGTGATGATGTGCACATCAACATAGATTGCATCGTCTAGAACTTGAGCAATTAGTCGGAAGAGATGACTGATTTTTAAACAATTAAAGCAACATTTCTTGCTTTTACAAATTTGAGTTTTGACGGATTTTCGTTTAAAATCGTCGCATTGGAAGAGACGGTGACCGGAACAATTTAAGCATTTGGCGGCTGTTATATGATTGACAAAGACACGAAAGTTTTTAATCTTGTTATTTGAAAGCTATGATTTTAGAGTAATCGGTAAGACCTCGAATACGCATCGTCATAAATTCATGAATTTCTTCGTATGTAGGATACGCCTTTGATTTACCGCGTTGTTCCACTCGTTACGCGTGTATAGACTAAATTTTTGTGAGATAATACATACTAACAAATTGTTTCAATATTTAACAGGCCTTGTTGGTTAATGCGGCTAATGACGCGGCAACGATATCTTGTAGGATTTTTAGCTCGCTAGCAGATTCTATTTTCATTGTTAGCAAGTCGGCGAAAGTATGAATATGAGCGTGAATTATAACGAGTTGATTATTATACTTATCGACGAGCAATTTCCATGCAGCGCCGTAATTTGTGTCTGCAATCTGGAATTCTATGAATCTGGAATCTATGAATTATTAATAACGCAGCGTCATGGCCACACTGGCCTTTAAATAATGCAATTTTTGAGTATTGGACAATGATTTTCTTGACGCAACAAGCGATTCGAATATTCTGCGGAAGTTCTCCCATTCACCTATATGAACCCGCAACCCGACTTTATAAAAATTAAAAATTAATATCATAATTTGTTTCTACTTCGTTTATATCTGATTGTACCGCACTTTAATTTATTTGTACCTCAAAGGATAAGAAAATATAAGTGAGTTAAGAAATAGTCAAAACCCAACTTCAAAATATTTTAATTTCATTGACGGCATTTGAAAGAGCATCGTTTGTACCTCAAGGGGTTCGGAGATACAGGCATTTAAAAAATTTGCAAAATTGAAAATTTGCCAATTTTCAAGATATCGGAATGGGCCCACCGGTATTCGAAAAAGCATCGTTTGTACCCGTTTGTACCTCTTTGAATTTCGTTTGTACCTCAAGGGGTTCGGAGATATAGAATTTTATAAAAATTTGTAAAATAACTTACTCTTCGGAAGAGCTATATGAATGAAATAAACTTATGAGGAAGCAATCTGCAAATTTCCAATTTGTACCTTTGTATAATACTATGAAAGTTTTATTTCATCTGAATTAATGTTAATATTTCTAATATTAACTCATGTTAATGTATAATATTAAGATACTTTTTTTATATTATGATATATATTTTACGCAAATTTAAATATCGAGGAAACTTTTCAAACTTTCGCGCGAGTGTTGTGCATAAATAATAACCTTCGCAGTCGGCTTGTGGAACGTTTTAGCGAGTCGCTAAAAAAATTACAGCTCTACATATGCTTGGCGTAGACAGAAGGCTAATGTTTACGCAAGGCGAAGCAAATAGAAAGCGACCCGGACTTAGAACTTTGTAAAGGCATCGACCTACATGAATCGATACGTGAATTAAAATGTCGCTCCGTGTTCATGGAGACCATTCAAGAAATTGGGAATAATAAGTTCTTCGTAATGTACTGGAGTCTAGAACAAGTTTTTATCTATAAGAAATGTTGCAAAGATACATTGAAAATATTGGTAGCTTAAGTATAGATGCGACGGGCTCGATTGTTCGAAAAATTATAAAACCAGATGGATCAAGTTCAACGATGTATCTTTATCAAGGTGTGATTCCATTTCAGACCAAAAGAACCTCGCCCATTTTGGGCCATCCGCGCCCAGTTATCAATCGTATCTCTAAAAAAATTACCTTTTTAAAAAAAGGTAAAAAAAAGGTGCTAAGTCCGCGTCAAAAAGTATCTTTGCAAAATAGTATAGTATTATTAACTCTAAAAAACAATTAAAAAACCTATTTCCAAAAGAGTGTGATATTAATCTACATACATAAGTTATTTTAATCCAAACAAAATAGTTTATTTTAAACCATAAAAAAACTATAAGTTATTTAATTATACGTTCCACAAAAATAATGATATCAACAAAATTGTGCTAAGTAAAAATAAAAATTTAAAAAAATATTTTTAAAAAAGTTACAAAATAATAAAAAAATAGTTTTAATTTTTTTTAGTATATCCTACTAAAATACTGATATCGAGAAATAAAAATAAAAAAAAAAACAAAAAACAAATAATGTAAAAATATAAAATTAAAAATTATTTACAAAATTATTTACAAAAAAATAAAAATTAAAAATTAATGAAAAAATATAAAAATGTATATAAAAATTGAAAATTAATATAAAAATAAAAAATTTAATTAAAAGACTTAGCTCTGCTACAAAATGTTATTTTAAAAATTAGCAGCGCTAAGTCTTTTAATTAAATTTTTTATTTTTATATTAATTTTCAATTTTTATATACATTTTTATATTTTTTCATTAATTTTTAATTTTTATTTTTTTGTAAATAATTTTTAATTTTATATTTTTACATTATTTGTTTTTTGTTTTTTTTTTTTTTTATTTTTATTTCTCGATATCAGTATTTTAGTAGGATATACTAAAAAAAATTAAAACTATTTTTTTATTATTTTGTAACTTTTTTAAAAATATTTTTTTAAATTTTTATTTTTACTTAGCACAATTTTGTTGATATCATTATTTTTGTGGAACGTATAATTAAATAACTTATAGTTTTTTTATGGTTTAAAATAAACTATTTTGTTTGGATTAAAATAACTTATGTATGTAGATTAATATCACACTCTTTTGGAAATAGGTTTTTTAATTGTTTTTTAGAGTTAATAATACTATACTATTTTGCAAAGATACTTTTTGACGCGGACTTAGCACCTTTTTTTACCTTTTTTTAAAAAGGTAATTTTTTTAGAGATATGATTGATAACTGGGCGCGGATGGCCCAAAATGGGCGAGGTTCTTTTGGTCTGAAATGGAATCACACCTTGATAAAGATACATCGTTGAACTTGATCCATCTGGTTTTATAATTTTTCGAACAATCGAGCCCGTCGCATCTATACTTAAGCTACCAATATTTTCAATGTATCTTTGCAACATTTCTTATAGATAAAAACTTGTTCTAGACTCCAGTACATTACGAAGAACTTATTATTCCCAATTTCTTGAATGGTCTCCATGAACACGGAGCGACATTTTAATTCACGTATCGATTCATGTAGGTCGATGCCTTTACAAAGTTCTAAGTCCGGGTCGCTTTCTATTTGCTTCGCCTTGCGTAAACATTAGCCTTCTGTCTACGCCAAGCATATGTAGAGCTGTAATTTTTTTAGCGACTCGCTAAAACGTTCCACAAGCCGACTGCGAAGGTTATTATTTATGCACAACACTCGCGCGAAAGTTTGAAAAGTTTCCTCGATATTTAAATTTGCGTAAAATATATATCATAATATAAAAAAAGTATCTTAATATTATACATTAACATGAGTTAATATTAGAAATATTAACATTAATTCAGATGAAATAAAACTTTCATAGTATTATACAAAGGTACAAATTGGAAATTTGCAGATTGCTTCCTCATAAGTTTATTTCATTCATATAGCTCTTCCGAAGAGTAAGTTATTTTACAAATTTTTATAAAATTCTATATCTCCGAACCCCTTGAGGTACAAACGAAATTCAAAGAGGTACAAACGGGTACAAACGATGCTTTTTCGAATACCGGTGGGCCCATTCCGATATCTTGAAAATTGGCAAATTTTCAATTTTGCAAATTTTTTAAATGCCTGTATCTCCGAACCCCTTGAGGTACAAACGATGCTCTTTCAAATGCCGTCAATGAAATTAAAATATTTTGAAGTTGGGTTTTGACTATTTCTTAACTCACTTATATTTTCTTATCCTTTGAGGTACAAATAAATTAAAGTGCGGTACAATCAGATATAAACGAAGTAGAAACAAATTATGATATTAATTTTTAATTTTTATAAAGTCGGGTTGCGGGTTCATATAGGTGAATGGGAGAACTTCCGCAGAATATTCGAATCGCTTGTTGCGTCAAGAAAATCATTGTCCAATACTCAAAAATTGCATTATTTAAAGGCCAGTGTGGCCATGACGCTGCGTTATTAATAATTCATAGATTCCAGATTCATAGAATTCCAGATTGCAGACACAAATTACGGCGCTGCATGGAAATTGCTCGTCGATAAGTATAATAATCAACTCGTTATAATTCACGCTCATATTCATACTTTCGCCGACTTGCTAACAATGAAAATAGAATCTGCTAGCGAGCTAAAAATCCTACAAGATATCGTTGCCGCGTCATTAGCCGCATTAACCAACAAGGCCTGTTAAATATTGAAACAATTTGTTAGTATGTATTATCTCACAAAAATTTAGTCTATACACGCGTAACGAGTGGAACAACGCGGTAAATCAAAGGCGTATCCTACATACGAAGAAATTCATGAATTTATGACGATGCGTATTCGAGGTCTTACCGATTACTCTAAAATCATAGCTTTCAAATAACAAGATTAAAAACTTTCGTGTCTTTGTCAATCATATAACAGCCGCCAAATGCTTAAATTGTTCCGGTCACCGTCTCTTCCAATGCGACGATTTTAAACGAAAATCCGTCAAAACTCAAATTTGTAAAAGCAAGAAATGTTGCTTTAATTGTTTAAAAATCAGTCATCTCTTCCGACTAATTGCTCAAGTTCTAGACGATGCAATCTATGTTGATGTGCACATCATCACTCTTGCATTGTAATGCGAATACTCTGACCGAATTTAACGATAATTCGCTGTCGAGAGATGAAACGTCCAGAAATGAAGCCCACTCCATCAGCTCCACCACCTTGGAGGACAAGAACACTGTCGCGTCGGTGCAAACAATTAATTCTCCGATTAAAAAACTGCCGAATGTATTATTAGTCACCGCGTGAGTTATTCTCCGTGACCGAAGGTCGTTGTTTTTAGGGTTGTTTTTAAGGTACGCGTCATTAGATCAACGTTCCACCACCACAGTAAGCGAAATTAAAAAAAAGTGGACAAAAATCGATTTATAACATTTGTTTAAATAGATGAAATTAATTATTTTTTAGTTTTAAGAACACCTTAAAGTTTATGAAAAACAAATAAAATATGTTAAATGTTATTAAATATACATTAATATTTATATTTAAAAATTGTTAGTAATGCTTATTCGTTTAGTTTCGTAATATTTTTGTGTCCACTCAGACTTTTCGTATACAGCAAGAGTTGCATACAAAAAATTTCAAAAAATTCACTTGTAGCTCTTTATGTACTGTATTGAAAAAAAATTGTCTAATAGTTTTTGAAATATATTTGTTATTTATTTACAAATTAAATAACTGACTAGCATATTAGCTCAATTCTGCATAAAGAAAGTAAATTTCTGATACGCAATTAAATAAGTTTTGACTGATTATGCCCGAATGAAACTAAGATGAATCTTTTCCTTAAAGAGTCCTTGAAATTAAGAAACAAACCTCGTTTGCTCGTTTTTGTCCGTTGCAAAGTTTTGAATCATATAATAATGTAGGTATTTTCATATAGAGAATAAGGAAGGATACTATTAGGATGAAGCTCGAAAAGACTCTTTTCGAGAATCTGTTATAAGGAATAGGCATCTTAAATTAGTTATTGTTATTAACATAGTTATTAACCATTAAATTGTTAATAACAATTAAATATATTTAATACTAAAATAAAATCTGTATTGTTTTGATGAGCGAAATATATTGTTGAATTCACAGTTTTCACCACATGTGTGTTGTTTCTCACGGTCTTCAACGCCATTTGTGTGCTTGCGTTTACGAACTTTACATTTTGTTCGTGAGGTGGAGAAAAGAGACTTTTATAGTCCGCAATTGAAAATGCATTATGCTTGCTATAAATATCGGTTTGGCGGACCGTTTTAATTTACGTTTTATACGTTTTATTTCGTGTGCTTATGTACCGTTATATATGATTTTCTGTATTATATCTTTTTAATACTATTGTTTTGTATTATTATGTAATATACTACTTCGCACGTTTATAATATCGACTAACATTTTAATATCGTTTTACTTTATAAAATCGTTTCCTTTTTGAAATAATTCTTTCTATCGTTATATATATATTTATTTTTAAGAATTCTCGATTTAGATTGTTAAGTTAAAAAGATGGCAGATATTATACTTAAAAATAAAATTTTATGTGAGTGTATTTGGAGCAGTAATAATAAAAGAAAGTCACATTTCGAAACAATAATGGAGCACATAAAAAAAGATAATAAATACAATAAAACGCAGCTTTCTCAGATTAAAAAACATGTAAATAATAAATTTATTTCTAAATATGCAAAATATTGGTCAAATGCGAATCGAACGCAAGTCAACTTTGTAAAAAAAATATATGCATTTTATGGAAAGCGAAATTAAAATAACGTTTGAAAAAACACATTTCAGATCTATACCTAATATTACTACTCCCAATGATAGTTTATCCAGCAATGCAGGAAATCGTGGTCGTGGTCGTCCACGCAAATCGTACGAAGAATGCAGTAATAAGACCAAAAAAAGACGGTCACATGAGCTTCGTAGTAAGTACAGCCAAGAATTGTTATGTGCAGCTGTTGTACCCAACAATAAAACAGAATGTTTGACTATGAATGTTTGTCGAATAATGAACAAGAAGGAGAAACATTCATAAATAAAATTTTGGTAATGTATATGGACTTAGGTCTATCAAAAAGAAAATATGGATTGCTTCGATATTATAATGAATACTTATTCGGAGATAAACTTTATCCTCCTTATGCCATGAAGATTCTAGCTGCTAAAAAAAAGTGTTACCCTCAAAATATTACTGTAACTGAAAATGGTGCTAAAATCAAATTGCAATCTTTGTTAGACCATACTACATCTCAAATCATAAAATCATTATCAAATCAAGATTGTCTCGACATAGGCACTGAAGAATTGACTTTACACATGGAAAGTGGGGAATGGGTGGTGCTTCTGACCAACAAAATTTTAAACAAAAGTGGTCTGTAAATAGTGACAGCGATGATACTGAAGTTTTGTCTGACAGTACAGTATTTGTAATATACAGGGTTGGGCAAAAGTCCGGAAACGGTCAAATATCTCGAAAAGGATCAACTATAGCGAAAAATTGTAAATAGCAAAGTTGTAGGGCTTAAAAAAATGTACCTAATGATGACTAAAAATTTTACTTTGAGTGGAGGACGAAGATCATATAAAAGTCAAATTGAATTTTTTAAATGGAACTGCCTACTTTTTATTGCATATTCTTATAGCTTATCTCGAGACCTTTCCAAAACATTATAATAAAGTATTTTTTCATGAAGTATTTTTTTTAGAGGTAGAAGACTGTTGGAATTTCTGGTGACCACGGACCTGGAAATTCTCAACAAGGGTAACGAGCCCACCTTCGTCACAGCGGTGAGAAGGGAGGTGCTGGACCTGACAATCTGTTCCAAACAGATAGCTCAAGAGGTGACTGACTGGAGGGTCTCGAAAGAGCCCTCGCTGTCGGATCACAGACAAATCACCTTCAGAATGGCCAAGGTCAAGTCTGAAGAGGTTATAATAAGAGACCCAAAGAAAACCAACTGGGAATCCTATCGAGAAGATCTAGCGAAAGGCCTCAGAGGCTTCCCTAGGAGGCACGGGACCGCGCTGGAGATAGAGCTCTGTGTGGACCATCTGCAGAGGGCTCTGTCTGACAGCTTCGAAAAGAACTGTCCAGAAAGGACAGTTAGAAACACCAAGGATACTTCCTGGTGGAGCCCCAAACTGCAGGAGCTCAGAGGTGCGGCACGTCGGGCCTGGAATAGAGCCAGGAACACGGACCGTCAGGCCGACTGGGATCTTTACCGAAGAGCTCAGAAGGCCTACAGGGATTCGGTGGTGAGGGCGAAAAGGGAAAGCTGGGAGAGATTCTGCGAGTCGGTGGAAGGCATGCCTGAAACCGCGAGATTATGCAGGGTCTTATCCAGAACTTCAGACGCTAGACTTGAAGCCATCAGGCTCGCAAACGGGACGATGGTGACGGGCGAACAGTGTCTGGTGCACCTACTGGAGACGAACTTCCCGGGCTTCCAAAGAGGAACGAGCGAATGTTCGTCCCAGTGGGAAGACACGGGCTCGAGAAGGGCACGTGGAAGTGACTGGGCACTCGCAGCCCAAATTGTCAAACCCGATAGGGTAAGATGGGCTGTGAATGCTTTCAAGCCCTTTAAGTCGGCGGGGCCCGACCGAGTCTTTCCGGCTCTTCTACAGGAGGGGCTGGAATTGATTATCGGGCCCCTCACCAGAACATTAAGGGCTTGTCTGGCACTGGGCTACACGCCTAGTGCTTGGAGACTGGCCAGGGTAGTGTTCATTCCGAAAGCGGGAAGGACGAGTTACACCTGTGCCAAGGACTTCCGGCCGATCAGCCTGACGTCTTTTCTTCTCAAGACGTTAGAAAGGCTGGTCGAAGTTTACGTGCGAGATGTCGTTCTCGTGCAACATCCGTTGCACGAGAGCCAGCACGCGTATCGCACGGGGTACTCCACTGAGACCGCCCTCCATTCTGTCGTATCGATGATCGAGGGACAATTGGAGAGGAAGGGTTACGTGGTAGGAACATTCCTGGACATAGAGGGTGCCTTTAACAACACCCCACACGAAGTGGTGTGCAGGGAAGCGGCCAGAAGAGGAGTGCCGGAGAGGATCATTTTGTGGATCAGGGGCATGCTCGGACGGCAAGTGACGGCCTCATTGGGCACGGTGAGTGTCAGCGGATGGGTGGACAGGGGCTGCCCCCAAGGGGGAGTACTCTCTCCACTCTTGTGGTGTCTGGTAGCTGACAAGCTGCTAGACACATTGAATAGAAGGGGCTTCTATGCGCAGGGGTATGCCGACGACTTGGCTGTTCTTGTGCGAGGACCCTTCTTAGAAACACTTCTAGAGCTAACGCAAGCGGCTCTGGAGGTGGTGGAAGAATGGTGCCGGGAGACGGGTCTGTCGGTTAATCCGCTCAAGACGGGTCTCGTGGTATTCACACATAAATACAAGGTGGGCCCTGTGGAGGGCCCCACACTTGGAGGAATCAGGCTGGCTCCCTCCGAGTCGGTGAAATATCTAGGAGTTATCCTGGATAAGAAGCTGACATGGAGGGAACATCTTGACGATCGCTGTAGGAGCATCTGCTCCTACTTCTGGACGTGCAGACGGACCTTTGGCCGGACCTGGGGTCTGAGGCCAAGAATGGTCCTTTGGATCTACACGGCTATACTGCGCCCCAGACTGCTCTATGCGTCGGTAGTGTGGTGGCCCAGGGTACTGAAAAGAGGCGCCAAGGTTGCCCTGGAACACATTAGAGCTCTGATTCTACGAGGGGCTCTTGGCGCTATGCGAACAACACCGGTGGCGGCGATGGGAGTGCTGCTGGATGTTGAACCACTCCATCTGACGGTAATGGCAGCAGCTGCGGCTGCGGCTCACCGCCTGAGATGTGAAGTCAAGTGGAAGGTGGGTGCGAGGCACACGAAACTCCCGGACGAAATTCTATCGGGCTCCGTTTTTGCGATGAGGCAAGATAGAATGCCAAGGATCCGTGCCTTCGAAAGAGGATACAGGGTATGTCTCTCTAAGCGAGAGGACTGGAGGGACGCCAAGGGGCCGATCTCTCTAGGAGGGGACGTCTGGTTCACGGATGGCTCCAGAAGGGGAGAGGGCTCCGGTGCGGGCATCTTTTGCCAACGAGAAGGGGTGAAAGAAATCATCCCCCTCGGGAAATACGCCACGGTGTTCCAGGCGGAGACCGTGGCTGTTCTAAACTGTGCACTGGAGCTGCTGGGATCTGGAAGGACTGGCAGGTGCATCAAGATCTGTTCGGATAGTCAGGCGGTGATTAAAGCGCTTGGCTCCCCGATCTTCACCTCACGGCTGGTCTGGGACTGCAGGTGCACCCTAGAAGAGCTGGCGAGAGGAAACGAAGTTGCCCTGGTTTGGGTCCCCGGACACGCGGGGATTAAGGGCAACGAGATGGCCGACCAGCTCGCCAGAGCTGGAGCAGTGACGGGAATGCTGGGACCGGAGCCAGCAGTTGGGGTCCCCTACTCTCTGAGTAGAGAAAGGATCCGGAGCTGGCTGAGAGGCCAGCACCTGGAATACTGGAAAGATGAAACCAAAGTCAAATGCAGACAAGCTAGCGCTCTGCTGGGAGATTCTCCCGGAGAGGGCCTGGCGAGGAGCATAAGACTGTTGAACAGAAAGGACGCCAGACTGGCGGTACAAATACTGACAGGACATGGCGTCCTGAATTATCACATGCACAGGTTGGGTGTCAGTGATTCACCCGACTGTAGAGCATGTGGGGAAGAGGATGAAACAAGCCTCCACTTTTTGAGTCAGTGCCCAGCACTTGCAGGGCAGCGACTTCGCTGGTTGGGCTCAGCTTTGCTGGAGCCCGAGCAAATAAGACAGCTGCCGATTGGGGACCTGCTCTCCTTCTGGAAGGGGACAGGTCTACCCTAATCACGGCTGTTATAACGGGGAGACACAATGGACTCGGTCTGAGTGTCGCTGGTAGGGCTCGAAGAGACCTCCCCCCCGAATATTATTATTATTATTGTGATCTTAAATTATTATAAATATTAAAATAGTTTTATTTGTAAATTTATTTTTAAATTCTACACCAAAAATTGAGTTAATATTTATCATTTTACATAATTTTATTGTCCTAATTGTTAATCAGAACGTTATAATAGAATGCCAACGTAATTGTTGCAAGCATTAAGTAGAACGCACCTTAAATCAATTAAGCTTGTTTGCTATTGACGAATTCAATTGAACATATATATGTATACAGGGTGTCTGAAACATTTTGGAAAAGCCGAAGTGTGCATATAGGTATATATATATATACTTGTGTTGTATACGTTCATATGTCTCGCGTGCGTTATCTCGCGTCTCGCGTATGCTTTGCATAAGCGCAGTATAAGTTACTGCTTGATTATTATCTTTTTATATCTAAATATATAATAAACAAAGTTGTGTTTGTGAATCATTGTGAATTAAACTTCAAACGTAAGTTTTGATAAAGATTTCATTATTATTTACCCCAAACGTGCGGCATCTTTACTTCTCCCAATTCGTAACGTATGTAGATCCTAAATGCTACGAATTTAAAGAAATAAAACTAGCAATAGGCAAGATTCAGTCGAAAAGTGCAAACGGAATTGTATAATTGTACTAATAATTATCGTATTCTACAAATACATACATAAATTCGTTTAACGATATTAGTAAATAGCTACTAAAATTCGAATGAATATAAATTCCGATGAATTTAAAAATCAAACAAAATCGTTTCATTTACATAAGAAATATATTTAAGAAATTGCGCATTACATAATCGTTTCGTTTGTACAAGAAATGTATTTAAGAAAAACACACACACACACACACACACACACATATACAAAATAAAGCAATTCTGATTACGACACCTATCCCGGGCGGACGTCCAAGTAAAAAGCTTTCTAGGATGTTGTGAGAACAAGGTATTAGCCACTCGACTGGTTATCCAAACAAAATTACCAAGTCTAAAACGCCCAATTATATGGCAAAGGTGATCGTCCGAAGTTGCTGACCCAACCTTGGAATTGAAACCTTGGTTTTGATTTCTTAATGCTTATATATTATTCAAAACGTTGCCGTCAATAACGTTCATTATAAACATGTATTAGACTATTTACTTGTTTTACGTGATTATTATCTAGAGAATCGGTCTTGATTTCTTAATGTTTAAATATGTAAGTATCTTCGTCGGTCTCTATGATACTAACAAGGAAGGTGTCGGAAATGTCCCCCTCCGATTTTGATGAGCTTCTAATATGTTGTTTTCCAGATCAAAATAGGGGACACGTTTTTTTTTATACGTGTCCATACGGCCTTTTAGGGGGTAAAACGCCCCTTTGAAAAAAATTGGTTTTTCTCTTTCGGAGCAAATATCTACCGAAACTAAGAAAGATAGAACAAAAATTCAAACTGCGTCTTAAATGCCTTGATGATTACTATAAAATAATGTGAAAAAATTTTTTATTTTTTTTTATTTTTCAAAAAACCTTGCTCCTCTAACTTTTTTTTTTTAATTTTGAATTTTTGTTTTCACCAAATTAAAGGTTATTTTTTTACGAATTCATCCATGTATATTTAAGTTATGTTGCGTAATATCGTTTTCGAGAATTAATTATAAACGCCTCCATACATACGCTATTTGTGTCCGTCCATGCGCTCGATTTTTCGCGCAACGCATTTTCCTATAATCAATAGATAACGAATACACTTGGAGGATATATTCATATCTAATCATGGAAGTTTTCATCACATAGAGCTTATATAACATGAGCACTTATATAACAGTTTCAAGGTCTATAAGACGAATAATTTTATCGCTGAAGGAAATATAAAATGTCATCGCTTTGTTAGCATTACTTTAATACGTAACATCGTACATTTTATCGTGTACCCTTAATTAAGTTGTATGAACTATTAATCGCGATTTTATATAAGACGGATTGATATACACACACGCACACACACACACACACACACACACACACACACACACACACACACACACACACACACACACACACACACACACACATATATATATATTACAATAGATATTAAGAAGTTCAAAATTCTTTAGTATTATAGCAAGATGGAAGTATCTTGTATTAAGTGTACCTCATTAATTAAAGGTATTTTATTAATAGAATTTGACCTTGTGCTGTGAGTGTTTTTATTATTTTAATTATTATTAATTGTTTTATTTTATCCTTTTTGTGAACAGTTTCCTCCTTCTTTGTTAAAATGTAGAAAATGTAAGGAAAAAATTCCAGTCGCTGCTTTAAACTACTTACATAAAAGATAAAATAAAAAAATATGAAAATTTTAGAATTGTAACATATATTTTTAATTTATAGGTCATTAATAAGAAAAGAAGGAGAAAAGAGTAAAAGATTAATAAACGTATGATGTTGTTGTGCCTGAACCAGCACAAGGGCTCGTATCCGTTAATTCATAAATTTCTAGAAAATACCATCAACTACCGTAGTCTAACTTCTAAAAAGATATGTTGTACTTTATTAAACTTTTTAAAAAAAGGTAAAAAAAAGGTGCTAAGTCCGCGTCAAAAAGTATTTTTACAAAATAGTATAATATTATTAACTGTAAAAAAAACTATTAAAAAATCTATTTCCAAAATAGTGTAATTTTAATCCACACAAGTTATTTTAATTATACATTCTACAAAAATAATTATATCAACAAATTGTGCTAAGTAAAAATAAAAATTTATAAAAATATTTTAATAAGTAAAAATTAATATAAAAATAAAAAAATTTAATTAAAAGACTTAGCACTGCTACAAAATATGCTATTTTAAAAATTAGCAAAATTTAATTAAAAGATTTGGTGCTGCTAATTTTTAAAATAGCATATTTTGTAGCAGTGCTAAGTCTTTTAATTAAATTTTTTTATTTTTATATTAATTTTTACTTATTAAAATATTTTTATAAATTTTTATTTTTACTTACAAGGGGAACCCCAAACATGGTCCCCTCCAATTTTGCCAATTTTGAACTTTATACACCCAGATAGCGCATAAACATTCAATGGATGTCCATCGAACGTCTATTTCTGGACATCGGATATCCATTTTCGTTCCCAAAAAGATCCGTTAGACGTCTGATGGATATCCATAGCACATACGTTTGACACAACTTTGGATATTTGTAGAATATCTGAAATAGGATTGTTCTCGAATTTATTTTGGATTTATTTTGGACTTATCTTGGACCTACTATGAAGTCCAAAGTAAATCCAAAGTAGGTCGAGAGCAGTCCTATTTCGGACATATCATGGACGTAATTTTTGGAATATATATATCACTATTATATATTAGCGGATTTAATAACTTATTTAAAATTAATTAAAATGATTAATTTTTTAAATGTAGGCATTTATTTGGCATTTATTTATTTGGCTCTTGAGTTTGACATCAAAAATACTTTTTTGACAATGCATAATAGTAATAATCTTTTTGTATATTATACATTTAAAATAAAAATTATATATGTATTTATATTAATTATTAAAGAATATAATATGGAATTCTCTAATGTATGACTTTATATACGATATATATTATTGTAAATTTAAAGAATTATCATTTTCTATTAACTGAAAATATCACATTATATGCAAATATCAAATCAATATTATGCATTGATAAATCTTAACAACTAGAAATTAAATCTTTGGATATTATTACAAATATATTAGTTAATTAATACGTACATATATTCAGAATTGGGAAAGTTACTTTTTGGAGGTGGCTCGTTGCCGTTGCTCGTTACCGTTACTAGTTACGAATCGTTACTATTTAAGTAACGATAACGGTAACGAGTGACGGTGACGAGTTGCTTTTGAAAAGTAACTTTCCCAACTCTGCATATATTATCATATATGTATGTATTAATAAACCTTAATAACTTAAAACCAAAATTTTAAACACTATTACAATATTAATATTACATATATCATGTAGATAATATATATCAAAATTTATTAGTCTTGTTCAATTTCTTGTTTATCTTGCTTCTTCTGTTCGGCATTCAATCTTTTTTTAGCTCTCCGCAGCCATTTCTGGATCGCTTCCTCTAAAATCTTTTTGGTATATTCGGAATTACTATCTTGACCAGAAACTGTAATAAAAAACAATATTTTGTAAGCAGTAATTTCTTTTTTATTATACATGTGATTTTATTAAGATTAACCATTAAAATAAAATCAATTATATTAGTAAATCAAACAAATAGCATGTGTCATATTAGATGCTTACCAATTAGCAAGTCAGCAAGTTTTAAGGCAGGTTTCTCATGTAATAGCCAAAATTTTAAGCATTTTTTAGGAATTTTTTTTATGGAGAAAATGAAACGCAATCTTTTCAATCTTTTTATATGTAATTACTTGCATCTATATAGTTTATAAATAAATTTTTTTGTCATAATTTATTAATATTTTGTTTATATTTTTTACAGTCAAAGATGGTGCCTTGAAAAAAAGCATCGTCAGCGGTGCAGGTGATATCAGCTCTTATTGTCATCTGAAACAAAAAAATCAAAAAGATTCTCAATCTGTATGCTTGTCGCTATCGCAGGTACCAGAATTGGTTATTTTTATAAAAAAAAAAAACAAAATGGCGGTCATTTAAAACTTTGAAGCAGAAAATCGCAATTTTTTTTGCTTATTATTGGTCAAAAAGATAAAAAATTTTCGTTAAATATAAGCGATTCTGGTACCTGCGAGAGCCAATCATATGTAGATTATGCTCATAAAATTTCAAGCCAATCAGTTGGATAGTTTTTTTTAAATCACCTGCACCGATCAAAAAAAAGCAGTTTCGAGAAAAACGCGTTTAAAGTTTTCCTAATTCATTTTTCGAAGAAAAAATATACTTACACTAATCGGCTATGCCTGCTCCATACAATAGCCCTTCAGCTTCCTCAAAAGCATCGTTTTCCTCTGCTCTGGCCGCTCTCAAAGCATCGTTTTCCTCTGCTCTGGCTTCTTTTAAAGCTGCAGAGCTACAGGTAGTACAGAGGTACTAATAAAATCGGTGTCTTTTTCGGCAGTATGTTGATTCCCTCGAAACGATTTTTTTCGCGCAGATGCTTCTGAACATCTAGAACTCTTTCTTGATGATTTTCTATCCATTTTACTCGATCTGTACTCCTCGATTAACAAATGCAAAAGATTCACGTTGTCCTAAGGTCACATGTAGAGATGTTTGGCAAAAAACCGTTATACACTTTGTGTTGGCAAAAAACCGTTATACACTAACACAGGTTAAGGAAGATTCTTAGGTAGGACATACATATAAATAAACAAATAGACAAATAGACAAATAGACAATAGACAATCATAAAGCGTCAAAAAAGGGGGACTTTAAACACGGCATCGCTAGCAACTGCCGTGCGCTTGGCGACGCGCTCACTTTTACGGTCTATAACTCTGGAAATAATTCGAATTTTTAAATGAAAATTTAACAGCATATTCTCCTAATGATATACTTTCAAAATATGTAAAAAAAAAAATTGATTTTTTTGAACCTGTTACATGAGAAACCTGCCTTAAAGGACAAAACTTTCGCTTCTGTTTTGCTCCTAGCCAACTATATTTTTCTGCTAGCTCGTTAGTCAGTAAACGAGTACAATCGCGCTTAATAAAGTCATAAGGATTTTTCCCCCCAACTCGGGATATTTCTTTAACCTACAATAAATATTTTTAATAAAATATTTTGAAAATTACAAATGTAATAAATATATTTAATATTAATTTAATAATTTAAGTGTTTAATATTAATTTTATTATCCTCCCTAGCCTCAGTAAAAATTAGATTTAAAATTTAATGAAATTAGAATTAAAAGGAATTAAAAAAAGAATGTTTTATTTTTTTGAAATTTGTATGCTAATTTGATTTAATAAATCTTTAATTTCAATTTATTTACTGACAATGAGTTAAATTTTGTTTTACAATCAACATATCTGTTTAAAATTTTAGATCAATTAAATTAATTAGCTGCAATTGTTTCTGAAATATTTATGAAGACCTATTGTTTATTGTAGATAACTGGCCATTTGTTTAATTTAAAAACATTAATTTTTAATTTAAAAAAAATGTCAAATAAAATTCACTTAAAACAAAAATTAACAAGCATATACGAGAATTGCAGCAATTTCTGTATATCATGGGTGATTATTATCATCTACTATTAGTTACAGTTTGATAATAATTAACGAAATTATATACCGATGTTTCAAAATTATTCGGCTGGTTTAAAAATTGCTCAACATGCTCTTCTAAATCTTCAATAGAATTGAGAGGAAGACGGGGAAAAGAAAAAATAGATTTTTCTCTTTGAGCCACATTTGGCTGTTGATGGACTTGCTGCAGAAGTTCATTTTTCATGTCTCTTAAATCATCTGCTATTTGCCATAATTGTGTCTTGAAATATGATTGCTGACGAATAACACAGGTCTACAAATTAGAGGGTATTTAATATCGCAGGGAATATAATACTGATTCCCGAAGGAATTTGGTGCGCTGAATCCGAATCTGACCTCAGAATTCCGCCATCACGTCAGGATTTTGAGATATTCTAACCAAATGTACGAAAATGGCTGTGTTTAGGTATTTTCGAGGTTAAGTTGTGCCTTCAGAGAATTTTACCGACAAAAATTAATTACACTGTCGTAAAGTACGATTTTTCTTCTTTTCTTCTTTTCCATTCTTGAACGTCCCAATATGATTTTTTTTCGTCGAGATATAGTAGATTGAAGTTCGTGCTACTTACATAAACTCAGATGAAATGCTGTACATTCAATTGATGCACGTCATGAATATTATAGAAAACGAAACATCTTAGGTGACTGCGGGAACTTTCATTCGGAAATTCTTTGTATCATTAAATTATAAATTTATCATTTATTCGCGGAATTCAATGTAGCGGTTCCAATCTGGTGAATGTGAGATTGAGATCTTTGGATTTTGTGGAAATTCATGCAAATAAACCTCTAAAAAATCCTCTAAAGAGCGAGTCCTGATATTTATCTTGATTAATTTTATGCATCAATTGAAGAAACAGCATCATTTCATCTGAGTTTATGTAAGTAGCACGAACTTCAATCTACAATATCTCGGTGAAAAAAAATCATATCGGGACGTTCAAGAACGAAAATTAAAGAAAAAGAATCGTACTTTACGACAGTGTAATTAACTTTTGTCGGTAAAATTTTCTGAAGACACAACTTAACTTTGAATATACTTAAGAAACAGTCATTTTCGCACCTTTAAGTTAGAATATCTCAAAATCTTGACCTGATGGCGGAAGTCTGAAGTCAGATTCGGATTCAGCGCACCAAATTCCTTCGGGAATACTTCTCACTGCTTCTGTGATAAAACCTTGTCGACCTGTGTAATTTCTTTAAAATACTGAAGCACTGTAAATAAAAATAAACAATAAAGAGAACACTTTTTACTTATTAAATTTCTACTTTTTTTAAAGACTATTAAAATTATTAAATAGATTTTCGTTCGTGCTATCAACATATAATATGATATTTTATTTATAAAGTGCAGAGAGAAAGAAAACGATCAATCAATAAAAATCTTCTTTCTTTTAATAACAAAATAATAAAAATAAACATGAAGATAATGATGAATGTAATGAAAATAATAATCATAAAATGACGATAATGATAATAATATTAATAACAATAACAATAACGAAAGAAAGAATAAATTAATAAAAAGTAATTATTATTATTATTTTACAGTTATGTATTATGATAACACGGATATAAATCCACAATAAAGCTAATTATAAACAATATAAATTATGTACCAGTTTTATTGTAGACATCTTCTGTTTTATTATTTCGTACGTTATGTTCATCGTCTTGCGAAATATAATTATTATTTGAAATGTTCAAAAATCCATCTGGTAAATGCTTCGTGCGTTTATCTGGGATTTTATTGGATAACTGACTAATTGATCTTGATTGATTCTTGTTGCTGTTTGTATTTTCGTGACTTTTCGATGATTCTATGTATAAAACAATTACAATATTAGTTATGTAATCTTTATGATATACAAAGTCAATATATTATGATCTTCATAGCATATTTATTTTATAATAATTTAACATTTTAGTCTTATGATATATATAGGATGTTGCATTGGTGAACATAACATAGGAAATTCAATGCTAATTCTGAAATGGTAAAGTATTAGCTCTCTTAATTGTTTTAGAATAAAATTCCATCATCTAGATTTTTTGAAAAGTATATCAAGTATTGTCGTATGAAAATTAAAACCTTTTTATTGATCCACTAAAAATATTGTTAAATATAATATTTTTTATCTCCTTTTAATCTCCAAAATTAATCAAAATTGTATTTAACAATATTGCTATTTAACAATATTGACTTTGTCAATAAAAATTATATAAATTTCAATCGATTGATATGCAAAAAATTTAAATAGAACTTTGCTCTAAAATAATTGGGGAAATCAGTATTTTACATTTCATAATTAGTATTGGATTTTTTGCGTTGTGTCCACAAATATACCCTATAGCAGTTAGTCATATATTGCGATATCTTTTAATTGAAGCTGCAGAAGAGCTTGCATTTATATCGAAAAACTGCAGTCACTAAATTATGTAAATGAAATTTAAAATCCGAGAAAGTAGGTTTTAAATAATTAATATATTATAAATATGTATATTAAAATATTAAAAAAAAAATATAATAATATAAAAAAATAATATATTATATATTTTTTTTATATATTATATTATATATTATATATTATATAATAATATATTTATATATTATATATTATATATATTATATTTTATATATTATATATTATATATTATATATTTATACTATATTATATTATTATATATTATATATTATACATTATATTATCATATAATATATATTATATATATTATATATTATATATTATATATTATATATTATATATTATATATATATATATATATATTATACATATATTACATATTAAAACGGACTTTGTATAGTTGGAAGTGTTGGTAAGGTACACTCTTCAATGGATTCATCTGATGATGAATAAAATTTTTTTGAGATAATTTTTCTTTTTGGAACGTTGTCATTATCGGTATCCGAATTTAATTCAGATGTGAATTCAGCCTTTTTGGCTTTTTCTCTGGCTGTTTTATAGTTATCTGAAAATGTGCAAATAAATATTTATATTATTACAAAATTGTTACAAAAAGTAACAATTATATGTATATTACTGATTAGAAAAGTGGCATGTATATTTAAATATTAATTTTTTCATATTAACCATAACTGCTGTTTCTAAAAGTTTTAATGTTATATGAAGGCCAACATGTATTTGGTTCGGCATGTTTTTTGATAGCCGCTACAATTTTTTCCACATGAAATAGCGGCCAATAACATTTTTCATTAATAATCCAGGTGGATGGGACAGCTTCAACTGTATCCTCCTCAATAAATCGTACAATCGTCCATGATTTCTCCATTTCTGTACACATTACCAAAAAATTTAAGCAGTATTTTATTCCAACAAAAAACTCGACTTATAATTTATATATAAATATTTATATATAAAGGTGAAAACTCTCAGTGATTTATCAAAGAAAATCAATGAAAATTAAACAGGATATTAGAAACTGGTAGACATCCATCAACTCATTTCCTCTCATCCTATTTTACTCACACGCACACTCTCAAATGCACATCGAGTTCTATTTACACATATACCATGGTAAGCATACATACGTACAAATGTGTACATACATAATCATCATACACATACACGCATACATACACATAAGCATACCTACGTGCAAACACGCATGCACAGTTTAAAATAACACAGCTAAAGTTTAATTATATTATCTATAACTAGCATTTTTCTAACGAAGAGCACAAGAGAAGAAAAAAGATTTTTCAGAATATTATTCTGAATGCAATAAAGGAAAAACTACATACTTATTTTTAAATTTTAATTTAATACATTTATTCGCAATTTGTCCTAAATCCCAAGATTTTAAATTCCCAATATCATTGATTAAATATATGCCTAATTTTGATGATTCACATGGTACGGTATAAAAATCTGTAAGCGATTTATATTTATTTCCGATTACAAAAAAACCCTCATTATTTGTAACAAAATTTCTAATAATAATAATGTTTCCATCTTTTAAGCTACAGCAATTATCGGGTTCATTTATTTTTTAAATAAATTGTTTAAATACTACTTTGCCGAATTGATTGCAATTATGAAAATTGAGAAGTGTACCATTGAAATGTGGATTTAAAAATTCAGGCGTTTCATTACGTCTCACTTTGAAATTAAAATTTGTACAATGCTTTCTTTCACTTATACGACACACAATTTGCTCTAATTCCTTATTATTTTTGCGAATCATTTTTAATATAGATTGTAAATAATTTTCGAACGGAAAAGCACTGAATGCTTGAAGAGTTCCGAACTTTTCCGCATCATTACAAATATGTAATAAATGATGCAGGTTGTGTGATGCATTTTCTTTACCATATAAAGTAATAAATGTTTCTAACAAAATATTGCAGTAAGGATTTGGAATAATTTAAATATTGTGCCATATGTTTTGAATTTGACAAGATAGTGATAGCTACATGCAAAGTTAAAATATTTAAATATTGATCATGATTTAGAATAGATTTTAGAACAATAGGTCCCGTATATAATAAAAAAGTTCTAAATTCGGTTGCCTTCCATCTTTTGCTTTCAAATAATGATCTTGATTTTCTATTAAATTCGGAAGGTATATTTTCTATTTGATTTGCTAATAGCTTTGATATTTCAGACATTTGATAAAAGGATAATTTTGTTTTAGGTTTTCCGTAACACCATAAAGAAACAACAAGTTTTTTAACAACTCCCAAGAATATTAAATGCATCGGATCTGATGGAAAATCATTCACCATATTTATATTAGGAATCGATTCAATTATTGATGTACCTGTATGATGGTTTTCCTGTAATTTTAATCGAAAATGAATATCTGTTCTTAAATGACAACTATTCAAATATGGATAAGTCACTTTATCGAGGTAATATTCGCCTTTAGCTGTACATTTAGAACATGCGTAATAACCCGAATGACCCTTTGTGTAAGTAATAAAAGATTTAGCAGGAACATCACATATAAAAGATTTAATTTTAAAAGAATAAGTGCGATCTTTAATTTTTATACCATGAATAGTTAAATTTCTTGCTTCTTCTGTGAAAGATTGTAAAAATACATTGGCATCTGTGGGTTTTCCATATCCATGATAAATTCCAATAACATCAATTTCATTGTAATTTACAACTAAATTGCATAAAATGGGATAAACTTGAGTACTTGAACTTTTGAATAATGGTAGGCCATCAATATTAATATTAACTTCAATAAGGTGTAAATTTTGAAAAGAACATCGCGATAAAAGTGTTTCGATGCAATTACTTAAACCGAAATGATAGTAATGTCCTGGTGCAATGACGTGTACATTAACTTTCCTGGGAGTTCCTAATAAACTGCGAGCATTTCTATAAGGCAATTCTGAATATTTAGATTTAATATGAGATATTAATTCATTTAACGCAACATGAGTTATATTATTTTTAATTGACCATTGTTGCAACCAAGATAATATAGAATCTGGAGAATCATTAGTGGAATTTGTAGATTCAAAGTTATTCACAAAATTAGTATGTTCTGTATAATCATCAGAATCACTGTCCAAATTACAATTACTTATATCTTCTAAATCATAGTCATTATTGATATGCTGAAAATCATTGCAATCCTCGTAACTTAAGTGATTCTTATTCTCCAAATTATTAATACTTGAAACTGAAGGTGTGTTTCTTAATAATGGCATTAGATTTTCACTTTGAACAGTGTTAATTACTAAATTAGTTATCTCTTGTGCTCGTCGATAATATTTCCTTCTTATTTTTGGCATTTCAAAAAAAATTAATTAATATATATTTTTTTACCTGTTTAATATGATCGTTTGATTGCGAAAAATCTGTTAATTATTATATTTTCTTACAGCTGTTTGATCAAACACGATCATCAAATGATTGTGAAAAATCCGTTAATAATTATTTGTGCAAAGAGTAAACTACAAAAATAAATAATATTATTAGACTACTACAAAATTAGTCACATTTATATTCAGATACACATGTATACTGTTTATATATTGCATAGTTACTAAAGAATTAAGCTATCGTTAGAGGTTAAAAAAATATAGAAAATATACGATAATCCAGTCAATTAATAAATTTTGTTTTAGAATTATAAATTATTCGTATTTGAGTAATGACAAAATTACTATTATAATATACTAAACAAGTCTTACCTTGAAATTTGTAATAAAATGTCGACCACAGTAATTCGTAATCACAGTTACACACTGTACCAAACACACGTGTATCACTACATTACCGTTATTAAAACAAAAGCAGTGATTCGCGTTTCGCGTTTGTTATGGCGCCAATACCAATTATTCTGACTAACAATGGTCGAGTTCAGCAGACATCAGTGATCAGTGAGCGGTCAGTGATTATTGGTCCTTTCTATTAGATCCCGAAATCTAGACCAATCATGTCGACGCATTAAAAAGAATTACTCAACAGTTGTACAACAGTTGCGTCTGCTGAACGCGACCAATAAGACATTATAAAGGTGAAGGCGGGGAGCACAGACCATTGCATAACGCATAACGCATATGCATAAGAAATTTGATTGGTCCGTTAGCATGTGCATAAGGAATTCGACCAATCGAATTTCTTATGCATATGTATTATGCATTATGCAAAAGTCTGTGTTTCCCGCTGAAGTCCCATGGCGCGTATTTTTCAAGACGCATAATTTGTGAGAACCAATCGTAAATCAGTGTAGAACAGAAAGTTAACATTACAACAGAAATTCTGATCTCCAATTGGTTGTATTATTTACGTATTACGCGAAATACACCCCATGTGACGGCACCCTAAGAGTGCATTCGTTTACGTAGTGGCTGCCGCAGATGTCTCTTTCTGATTGGCTAGTGATAGACTGCCAACCAATCAGGCTCTATTAGAAAAAGACGTCAGGCTTTATTAGAAAGAGACAGCCATATCTTTATATATAATTTTTATATATTAAAAATTAACATTTTTGTTAAAATAATTAAAATAAATTACATCACATATATTGCAAAAGTAATTATAATGAAAAAATGTAATACTAAAAACTTTACACAAAGCATTGAGTACATTTTTTACATATTGCACAACGTAAATAAATTGTTTACTGCTCTACAATTTATCTTCTGATATCATATTCTTTATTAATTTAAATTATTAACATAATCTTTATTAAATTAAATTATTAACATAAATTATTTATAAAATTAATTTATTATTTAAATTATTTATAAAAATATTAATAAACAATATAAATTTATAATATTAATAATCCATATGTGTGTGGCAAACAAGCTTTTTAAAATTCAATTATACAATACTACTTACATAATTTTTTAAAATTTGAAAATACTTTTTTTACCAAATGCATTTAAAAACGATTTTTAAATAATTAAACTTTCTGGACAATTTATAACTATTTAACATTAGTTATAAAACATTAAATATATTGATCATGATATTAAAAAAAAATAGATTTTGTTATATTAAAAATTATTTCTTAATAAACATAAATTTATTTAACATTAAATATAATATCATTTAAAAAATATACAATACATTTAAAAAAATTGTTTATAAATATCAAACATTATTATATGCATACACAAAAGTAAATTATAAAAAGTATTTGTTGTGATGTTAATGACAAATATTTTCAATAATAAAATTATTATTTTTAATAATAAAAATTAATAAAAATATTTTTTAAATATTTTGAACCGTTTTTTATAGTAATGACAAATATTTTTAAACGTTAATATATATAATAAGAACAGTAATAATTTAAACTTGAACATATATCGAATGTCCATAGGATGTACTAATTAAGACATTCGATTCATATTCAAAAGAGGACATCCAATTTAAGCCCTATTTATGTCCATGGACATGTGGGCATAAATTGGACTTAAAATGTATGTCCATAAGACATACAGTGCTATCTGGGCATATTATAGACTTACCCTCCCACTACATCATAGTAAAATAATACGATGCAACTAAAATATTAATATAAATACTAAAACTGTTAAAAATATATAATACCATGAATATTGATATTTCATTAAGTATTTTTCATTTCATTAAGTTCAGTATTTCATTAAGTTATTTCATTAAGTATTTTATTAAGTTTTTCATTAAGTATTTTCCGAATTATAAATCTCCAAATTTGCAGTACTTTGATATAAAATTGCAAAATATTTCGTAAAATATTTAGTTTTCGGTAGGTCTTACCCTAATACTTTTATGCACAAAATAATAAGACAAAACTATTGGTGCAAAGAATATAGTTATCCTTAAAGAACACGAAAAGAGAAAACATTACCTGGTCGTGTCTGACTAACGCTGTTAGCGCATGCGCACAAAGCAGCTGAAGCGTGCTTGAGAGAGAGACTATTATACGTCTGTACCGTAATGTTTGACCCTGAGATCGGCACTTTTCTAGCAATATAGTAGTATTACATATATGCTTGCTCTCTCCTTTGTAGCTGCGCTCCTCTTCTACGCGCCGAAGCTAGCCGAGTACCGAGTGCACACGTACGGTGCTTTCTCTATGTGTGCGAACTATTCCCTCAAACCGGTATGTCTGGTCGACAGGCTATATTAACAAAATACGAAGCATATGAGAAAACAGTAGATTGTAAACTGCCATTCTGCTCGACTCTGTTGGCAATTTGCTAGAAGTCTGCTGACATTTTGTTACCTGGATAACTTTATACATTTTTGCAGCTCAAAATTGATTTTACTGGTGCAGATATTTACCATCGTAACGAAGAAAAAATAGCTGTTCCAGCCTAAAGTTCTATAATGCTACAACGGCAATTTGTTTTGTGCATCTGTATCAATTTAGCTAGTTTATTTTGTACTTCTGCAAATACTCAAGAATTTAACGATGTTTGTATTCGGACACTACCTGTTTATATGATTGCTTCAAAAGCTATTCTTCTCAACTCAACGACATGTAGAAAAGAATTGCAGATCTTCGGAGACGCTGTCAATCAACGGATATTGTGGAGCTTAAAAGGTACTTAAAATTTTTAATTATAACTGTATCTATAGTAATTCCATTTACTCTAATCTAAAATTTAGAAGTCAGTCAAAAACAATTACTTATTTTTATATGATCGAAACGTAGTGAGCGTTATTAAAGGTATTATTTAGCCAGTTTGCACGTCAATCATTGCCTTTCTCCTCATTTTTATAGTCTATTTTAATTGTTTAATTATATCATTCCATTTTTTAATTAAATCTTATAACTTGTATCTTTTAATCTTAAAGGGTATAGCCGGATTAATATGGGAAATCTGCCCCCGCGGCTTTTTTGACTCGCACTCAGGGGATCGATTTGGTGTCGAATAAAAATAATTCACCTCAATTTTTAGCTTTTTAACTCAAACGGTTTTCGAGATTTTCAAAAAAACCTGTTTTTTCGATTTTATTTTTATTTTTATAGTAAAATTCAAAATTAATTAATGATGATTTTTTTTCTAATTCTTAGGAGTCTAAGACATGAAAAAATAATATAATCATGATTCTTAAACGAAAAGCCGATTTTTAGCGGAGGAAAGAAAATTAAAATATTTATTTTTTTAGTCTTTGTGAAATATGTCACTCACCAAAAATCGTCAGAAAATGTCTTTTATACTCCTTGACACTCGGGAATTTTTTTGAATTTTTTGAAGTGGTGGAACAATATGAAAAAAATTAAAAACTCATTTTTTTTCCAAAATCTCGCGTTTTAACTCACTTATATTTTTTTTTAGTTTGAAAAAATGCGTAGAAAATATTTTTTTTACCAAAAATACATCCTTGTCAGAAATAAACATAATGATTATTATAAAAAAATTAAGATATATTCTGCCTGAAGTAAGTAGAAGGATTATGATGATTGAAAAGACACTTAAAAATGATATTTAAATATTTTTTCATACTATATTAGAAATTATTTAAAATCTGATAACAAAAACAAAGATAAAGATTATAAGAAAAAATGTAACTAGATTAGTCTTCATCGCTGTCTTCATTTACTACGACACTAACTTTTTCACTAATGAACAGACGACTTAGTATCTCAGCAGGTTTTACAATTTTCGCCAAATATCGAGCGTACGATAAATAATATATAATAGCAGCAATGTGTGAGCAACATCCAACAGTGCGTCTACCATTTGCGCAATCACAACAATATCGAGTTATTCCAGAAATATCGTTCTTATCTGGCTGATATTCAATAAACTTCAGACCAATTGACTGATTTTCCTGAATTAACGGAGCAAGAAATCAAAATTCTTTTCACAGGATCATATCAAATGTCTCAAGCTGTCTCGTATTTAGCTGAGATGATGAATGAAAACGGAACAATCACATTTCATTATTTAAAAATTACACCTAATATTATCAAGTTTGAAGTCAGATCTCGACATATTAATTCGAAGACATATCGGTGTTTTATTGAATATCAGCCAGATAAGAACGATATTTCTGGAATAACTCGATATTGTTGTGATTGCGCAAATGGTAGACGCACTGTTGGATGTTGCTCACACATTGCTGCTATTATATATTATTTATCGTACGCTCGATATTTGGCGAAAATTGTAAAACCTGCTGAGATACTAAGTCGTCTGTTCATTAGTGAAAAAGTTAGTGTCGTAGTAAATGAAGACAGCGATGAAGACTAATCTAGTTACATTTTTTCTTATAATCTTTATCTTTGTTTTTGTTATCAGATTTTAAATAATTTCTAATATAGTATGAAAAAATATTTAAATATCATCTTTAAGTGTCTTTTCAATCATCATAATCCTTCTACTTACTTCAGGCAGAATATATCTTAATTTTTTTATAATAATCATTATGTTTATTTCTGACAAGGATGTATTTTTGGTAAAAAAAATATTTTCTACGCATTTTTTCAAACTAAAAAAAAATATAAGTGAGTTAAAACGCGAGATTTTGGAAAAAAATGAGTTTTTAATTTTTTTCATATTGTTCCACCACTTCAAAAAATTCAAAAAAATTCCCGAGTGTCAAGGAGTATAAAAGACATTTTCTGACGATTTTTGGTGAGTGACATATTTCACAAAGACTAAAAAAATAAATATTTTAATTTTCTTTCCTCCGCTAAAAATCGGCTTTTCGTTTAAGAATCATGATTATATTATTTTTTCATGTCTTAGACTCCTAAGAATTAGAAAAAAAATCATCATTAATTAATTTTGAATTTTACTATAAAAATAAAAATAAAATCGAAAAAACAGGTTTTTTTGAAAATCTCGAAAACCGTTTGAGTTAAAAAGCTAAAAATTGAGGTGAATTATTTTTATTCGACACCAAATCGATCCCCTGAGTGCGAGTCAAAAAAGCTGCGGGGGCAGATTTCCCATATTAATCCGGCTATACCCTTAAGATACAATAAAAATGTCTGAAAAAGAAAAAACTATTTAAAAAATAGTAAAAAGTTATATTACAATAATTTTGCAATTAATAGTTATTAGCATAATGTTTTGCAATTCCTTTTTTAATTATTTTTCAATTTTCTAAAAATTTTTCGTCATCATCTTAAAACAACCCGTTGCCTCGAACGCTTGGGCGTAGCTCGTCGAAATCCGGGGTTCGATGGGTTAAAGTGAATACGCTATGTTTATAACAAATAACTTAGTTTATTATATCTACTATTTACAATTATATACAACTCGCGCGGGGAGTGGATATAGCGCGTGTGGAGCGCGCGGTAGCGTCGATGTCGCGTGGTCCGTGCGGTAACGAGACGCGGTTTCGGTGTGCGCGAAGAGTGCACGCGGTGAGCACATGCTCCGGCGCGGCGCGATGACGTGATCTCGCTGTAGTGAGTATCGCTCTAAACGCTCGCGGTTCGTAGCGCGGCGCGATGGCTTATCAATTGCCGTATTAATGGCGATGGCGCGATGTTGTGGCGCGGCTGGAGGTCGGAAGTCCGCGAAAGGTATCGGGATGAGACGACCGGAACACTCGGCGGTAACAGAGAACGCTCTGTTGCACTCTTATTTGGCTTCTTGGTGGATAGGCACGGATGGTCGGTGCGGGTACGGGAGCCGAGAACTCTCGGCGGAGACAGAGTACGCTCTACCCCACGTCCCGTATTGTATCTGGATCTTCGGTTCTGGCAGCGGCCGAGAACGCTCGGCGGAGACGGAGTACTCTCCACCCCCGGGCACTGCTTTTACCCGGAGAATTCGGTGTTTTAGGAAGCAGCTGTCGAGAACGCTCGACGGAAACCGAGTACGCTCGACTCCCTGGTTTTGCGGCTTTGAGGAACAGGTTCAGGATTATCCTTCTAACGTCGGCTGGTAGCGTCGGCTGTCAGGATCCGGAATCGGTCTAGAGATCTTTTTGGATCCCTTTTTATACGGAAAATTGTGAGGAGATGGGGAAAGGAAATTCTCCCACCCGGCGTACGCGTGCCGGCTCGGAGTAGGGAAAGCGCTCGGGTCGGTGTTCGGCGGCGGTCGGGTTTTCCCGTGTTCGCTCGTCATCGAACATCGCGAGGCTGCGTGCCTCTAGCGATTCGTTTGAATTTGATAAAAATAATGTGGGGCGCACCGCGCCCCAATTGCCGGTTTTGACGGTGTTAGTCCGGCGGAACGATGCTGTGATTTGGGGTGCATCGTTACATTACCCCCCCCCTTTCGGCTAGCGCGAATTTAGGCGCTTCCTGCCGCTCACTTTCGTTGGACCAATCGGACTTTTCCGCAGGCATTGAACCGTATGTGCCAACGGTCGGTGCCCAAACGTGTCTTGAACTGGCGTGACACGTGGGCCGCGAAATATGGCACGTCGATGGTATTGCCTGGCGCAACTTCCACCGTGATGGGCGGTGGTGGTAATGGCCCCATTGGTCTTGCCGGTTCCAATGTCGGACGTCTCGGGGTGGCCGGTGGTGGCTGATGTTTCTTGGGCATCGGTGGTGGTGCTTCCAAGAGCCATGCTTGTTTGACGCGGTTGGCCGCGTCTGACCGCTGTATCACGGATCCCACCTTCGGAATAGGCCTCCCTGTCGTTACGGTGGGTGTCGCTGTCGGTGGTCCTCGCCGCCGGTTCCAGCGTTCACCTATTGCTGAATCGGCGGGATTGTACTCCCCTGGATCGTTGAGCAATTCCTCGATCTCTCTAAGTATCTCCGTCTCCATGGCGCTCAGGTTTCGGAATGGCCGTGGATCTGTCGCTCGTTTTGCCCTTGCTGCTCGGTTATTGTTGCTCGTTTATTGTTCGGGGTCGTCGTTGTTGTCGTCGCTGGTGGGGGGTAACAATTTCAGATCTTTAACGTGCGTGTGCCGGAACCATTTCCCCTTCTCGCTCCGTAGGTCTACAATTACGGGGGAAATGATTCGTCGCACCTCGAGCGGGCCGATATATTTGGGAGCTAATTTCGCGTTGAACCCCGCCGCTTTGTTCGATAGCGGGTGTTCCTTCTTCCAGACTTTGTCGCCGACCGTCGGTTTCCATCCGCGGCGCCGCAGGTCGTAGTACTTGGCTTGGCGCTGAAACGCCCGCGCTAAATTTATTCGCACGAGCTCGTATGCGTCGTTGAGTTGTCGCTGTAGCGCGGTGGGCGCGATCCCCGGACCTCGTGCGGCCGGTTCTTCCGGTCGTCGTAACTCGCGCCCGTGGTTCAAAAACGCGGGTGTGAACCCGGTCGCGTCGTGCGTTGCGGTGTTGAATGCGAACTGAATTTCGGCTAGGTGTTCGTTCCAGGAGCGGTGGCGGCGGTCAACGTACTGTGCCATCATCGTCTTTATCGTGCGGTTTGTGCGTTCGACGGGGTTGCACTGTGGTGCGTACGGTGGTGTGAACGCGTGTTTGATGCCTAAATCGCGGAGCGCGCGCGTTAGATTCCCGGATTTGAGTTGTATCCCGTTGTCGGACAGTATCTCTGACGGGCAGCCGTGCCGCAAGATGATGGCCTCCGTTAAGGCCTGTAAGACCGCGGGGGTGGTGGCGCGTCGCAAGGGGCGGATCTCGACCCACTTGGTGAAACGGTCCTGCATGTTTAGCAGCCAAGTGTGTCCGGCTTTGGAGCGAGGCAAGGGTCCTACCAGGTGTATTGTCACTTGCTGCCACGGGTGGCTTACGCCTGTGGCGTGTAACGTTCCGAGGGGCTTCCTTTGCTCGGCCTTGTGAGCTAGTTAGCAGTTCGCGCAACGGTGGACGTACTGAGTAATTTCGCGGAACATTCCCGGCCAGTAATAGTGTGTTGCGATGCGGGCGATGGTTTTCGCGGTACCTAGGTGTCCGGAGGTGGGGTGGTCGTGGTACCGGGCGAGTATGGCCGGCCTATCGGTTTTTGGCACGCATTCTTTCCACTGATCTTCGAAGGCTATATCTTTGAAATCGAGCTTGTGGAGTACGTGGTGGTATAGCTTGCCGCCCTGGATCCGGTAATCAGGATGCTCGCGGGGGTCGTCGCGTGTCCGTTGCCATTGTTTACGATACCAGGAGCACGTCGTCGTAACGATATTAGCGACTATGGGTTGTCGGGACAACGCGTCTGCTACCCTGTTCAATGCCCCTTTTCGGTATTTGACGTCGAACTTGAACTGTTGTAATTCGAACGCCCAGCGTCCGAGCCGTCCGGAGGGCGATTCTAGTTTCTGTAACCAGCGGAGCGACTGGTGGTCGGTTATCACCGTAAAGTGATACCCTTCCAGGTACCCCCATACGGCGAATTCCCCACAACACGGCTAAGCATTCTAATTTGGTCGCACTATAATTCCGTTCGGCCTGGTTTAGCGTGCGGCTTGCGTATGCGATCACCCTTTCCCCTTCCGGGAAGTATTGCGTGAGCACCGCTCCCAATCCCGTGGTACTCGCGTCGGTCTGTAGCACGAAGGTGCGCGTAAAGTCGGGGCAGGCCAGTACGGGGGCGGTAGTTAGCGTGGCTTTGAGTTTTTCCAGTGCTGTTTGTTCCGCGGGTCCCCACGTCCGTCTAACGTTTTTCCGGGTGAGCGCCGTGAGAGGCGTAGCTACAGTTGCGAAGTCCGGTATGAATCGTCGATACCATGACGCCATCCCCAGAAATTGTCGAATCTGTCGTATGGTTTGTTGGGCGGGCCATTCCTGGATCGCCCTTACTTTTTCCGGATCGGTCCGGATGCCCTCGCGATCGACTACGTGCCCGAGATACTTCAGTTGGCTCACGCAAAATCGGCACTTGTCGGGGTTGAGCTGGAGTCGCGCCTCTCGGAGACGATGGAACACGTCTTGTAAGGTGCTCAAGTGTTCATCGAATGTGCGGCTGCAAATGATGATGTCGTCTAGGTAGACGAAGACGCGAGGCTCTAATTCGGGGCCCAGTATGGTGTCTAACAGGCATTGAAAGGTGGCCGGTGCAGAATGTAGGCCGAAAGGCATGACCTTAAACTGCATCAGGCCTTTGCCTGGTACGGTGAAAGCCGTGATTGGGCGGCTCTCTGGCGCCTGTGGTATCTGCCAATACCCGCTTTTCAAGTCAAGAGTTGTCAGGTATTGCGCCCCGCGCAATTTATCCAGGGTGGCCGTGATATGTGGCAGCGGGTAGACGTCGGGTTCGGTTACCTGGTTGACCCGCCGAAAGTCAATGCAAAATCTCGGCTTGCCAACCTTCTTCTTTACGATAACTACCGGCGAGCTCCATGCGCTGTGCGACGGCTCGATGATGTCCTGTAGCATAGCTTCCACCTCGGCGTCGATTATTGCTTGCATGGCGGGGTTGCGAGGCCGGTGGTTGCGAACCCCCCTTTTACGCGGATGACGTGCTGGATCTTGTCGGTGGGGCCCCGTATGCCGTGGAATAAGGCCAGTTCTGCCCGTAAAAATTCCTGGAGGCGTCGGTTTTTGTCGTTCGTGAGGGTCGTCGGCGTCGTGATTGTTCCGGTGGTGGTGCTCGGGGCGGCGGCGGTATACTTCTTCGCGTTTGTGCCCACAAATCAATGCATAACGCCTATGCATAACGCTGTCCAGTGTGGGCATTACTTGAAACGTGTGCATGTGCGTACGGTGATATATTTTGACCGGGCACGTGACCGTGCAGTGGATCGCGGAGGTCGTCCCGTCGGCCAGGTGTACTCTTTCGTCGGCGTGAGTCAGTGGCCAACCCTGGTCCTCGATTTTCCTGGCGGTACTCCCCCGCGTCGATAAATGACGCCTCCGATCCGGTGTCTATTAGTGCGTCCACCTGTAACAGGTGGACGCTCACCGTCAGGTGCGGTCGCGGGGTGAATCTTAATTGACGGAACGGGGTGCGGCCGCTTTTTTCCTGGTCCCGGCGGCGTTTCCCGGCGGCGGGTGGCAGTCTTTTGTCAGGACACCGTCCTTTCCGCATTAAGAACAGAATTTGCGGGGCGGTCGGCGGCAGTCAAAACGTGTGTGCCCGCGTTGCTTACACCGCCAGCAACATTCCTGGCGGTCGTAGGTGGTGGCGGCCGCGGTGCTGGCTTTGGGCACGGACTGACGGGTT
The DNA here is from genome assembly GCA_901521435.1 of Crematogaster levior. NCBI lineage: Eukaryota > Metazoa > Arthropoda > Insecta > Hymenoptera > Formicidae > Crematogaster > Crematogaster levior. The sequence goes on along the minus strand of CABEGB010000272.1, from coordinate 4,722 downwards.
CGGCATTGTTCTTCGATGCCTTCGATCTCATCGATCCGCCGTATGAGATCGCCGGTCCGGCGTACGCTTTCCCTTGAGACGTGGAGTTTAAAACGAGGGTGCATGTTCTCGTAAAGCGTATCTATCTGCTCGGCGACGGAATAACCCCCGGCTTGACGCATCATCGTCGCGAGTTCCGTGGCGAACTTGCGGTAAGATTCGTCGGGTTTCTGGAGACGGGCCTGGATGTCGCGCACGAGTTGCTGCCGGTATCATCGGGGCCAGAAGTAATCGCGGAAATCTTTTCCGAAATCTTCCCACTCCAGCCACTGGTCGCGGGTGTTCCGATACCACAGGAGGGCCTCGCCCTTAAGCAGTTCGGGTAGCCCACCCAGCAGCTGGTCGTCGGTCAGGCGGTACGCGGTCTTAAGCTCTTCTAATCGTTCCAGAAAGGCTACCGGGTCTTTTCCATCGAAGTGACATCCCCACTTGCGTATTTGATTAACGGCTTTGACGTGTGCTTGCGCGTGGTCAGTGGGTGCGGCGGCTGTCGCGGCGGAAAGGGCGTTGTTCGCGTCCGGCTGCGGAGTGCGGAAAATGTCGGGGCAGATGGTCGCGTGATGGCTGATACGTTGGCGCAGTTCGTCGACTGTTCCTCCGGTTTCGAGTCCGCGTTTCCCCGCTTCTTCGATTAATTCATTTTTCGCGAGCCGGTATATCCACTCCTTCGTCATTTTCTTTAACTTTGCGTTTCACTTTTCGGACAGGTGACAGGTCCCTGTTCGGGCGCCATAAAACAACCCGTTGCCTCGAACGCTCGGGCGTAGCTCGTCGGAATCCGGGGTTCGATGGGTTGAAGTGAATACGCTATGTTTATAACAAATAACTTAGTTTATTATATCTACTATTTACATACAACTCGCATACTATTTATATACAACTCGCGCGGGGAGTGGATATAGCGCGTGTGGAGCGCGCGGTAGCGTCGATGTCGCGTGGTCCGCGCGGTAACGAGACGCGATTTCGGTGTGCGCGAAGAGTGCACGCGGTGAGCACGTGCTCCGGCGCGGTGCGATGACGTGATCTCGCTGTAGTGAGTATCGGTTTAAACGCTCGCGGTTCGTAGCGCGGCGCGATGGCTTATCAATCGCCGTATTAATGGCGATGGCGCGATGTTATGGCACGGCTGGAGATCGGAAGTCCGCGACAGGTATCGGGATGAGACGACCGGACCGAGAACACTCGGCGGTAACAGAGAACGCTCTGTTGCACTCTTATTCGGCGTCTTGGTGGATAGGCACGGATGGTGCGGGTACGGGAGCCGAGAACTCTCGGCGGAGACAGAGTACGCTCTACCCCACGTCCCGTATTGTATCTGGATCTTCGGTTCTGGCAGCGGCCGAGAACGCTCGGCGGAGACGGAGTACTCTCCACCCCCGGGCACTGCTTTTACCCGGAGAATTCGGTGTTTTAGGAAGCAGCTGTCGAGAACGCTCGACGGAAACCGAGTACGCTCGACTCCCTGGTTTTGCGGCTTTGAGGAACAGGTTCAGGATTATCCTTCTAACGTCGGCTGGTAGCGTCGGCTGTCAGGATCCGGAATCGGTCTAGAGATCTTTTTGGATCCCTTTTTATACGGAAAATTGTGAGGAGATGGGGAAAGGAAATTCTCCCACCCGGCGTACGCGTGCCGGCTCGGAGTAGGGAAAGCGCTCGGGTCGGTGTTCGGCGGCGGTCGGGTTTTCCCGTGTTCGCTCGTCATCGAACATCGCGAGGCTGCGTGCCTCTAGCGATTCGTTTGAATTTGATAAAAATAATGTGGGGCGCACCGCGCCCCAATTGCCGGTTTTGACGGTGTTAGTCCGGCGGAACGATGCTGTGATTTGGGGTGCATCGTTACAATCTATATTTATTTTATAATTTATAATTTATAATTTATAATTTATAATTTATAATTTACAATTTATAATTTACAATTTACAATTTATAATTTATAATTTATAATTTATAATTTATAATTTATAATTTATAATTTATTTTTACACAAGAATATATGATTTTATAATACAAAATCATGTAAAAGTGAAATAAAAATAACGTTAATGAATGTAGAAGAAACCTCGACAATGCACTGAGAAAAAAACATACTAAAAAAAAAGAAAATTTCCTTACTTTTAGTAAATCGTTAGTTTGAATACAACTGTGAACGCATTTTTTTAAAATAAGAAATTATATGTATTTATTTTAAGAACATAATTCTATTATAAAGGAAATTATTTATTAATTATAACAAAAATTTTTTACAATGCAATAAATAATTATTAAAATATAATTTTTATTTTTTACTAATTAGTAATTTTCCGTAATTTTCCAATTAATATTTATTTATTTTAAGAAAATGCTTTTTTTTATTAAGTAAAAAATTCATTAATTGCAACAAGTATTTTAAACGATATAGTTAATATTTATTGAGATATAAATCGTATTTTTCATAAATTAGTGATTTTCTAATAATATTTATTTGATTTAAGAAAATGCCTTTTTTTATTAAGTAAAAAATTGATTAATTGCAAGAAGTATTTTAAACGATATAGTCAATATTTATTGAGATATAAATTTTTTTTTATAAATTAGTGATTTTCTAATAATATTTATTTAATTTAAGAAAATGATTTTTCTCAAATGAAAGGAGACTAGTTGACGTCTTGAAAATGATTTTTCTATTAAATAAATTATTCTTAATTTGTAAAAATTATTTCTTACAATATAACTAATAAATACTAAATTATAGGTTTTATTTTGTACTTGTTACTGTTTTTGAATATAAAAATGAGAAAATGTAAATTTAAATTTTGAATATTTTTCTTACATACAAACAACAAATTTCACAGTTTAAAAAATTTTGTATAAATTTGTTTCAGTATTTCGTCAAAAACAAAAAATTTTTTTTAAATATTTAAATTTAGTTTTCTTGAAGTTAAATTACCACTTCTTACATTAAGAAAAGCATTAATTACTTGTAAAAATAAATATTTTAAACTATTCTTTAAATCCCATATTGACTTTTTCTAAAACAGAAAATCTATTTCCTAATTATTAGAATTTATAGAATAAAAAGGAGAAAAGATCATATAAAACGAGATGAATTTTTCACCAAAAATTAAGTGAAAAACAATTAGCAGTTTATTAAGTATAACATATTAAGATTAAAGACGGAACGTTTCGACTTAACTTATGTTAGTCATCTTCAGCTGAACTAAGAGAAAATTATGTTAATTTTCTATTTATTCGGCTGAAAATGACTAAGTTAAGTCGAAACGTTCCGTCACTAATCTTGATATATTATATTTAATAAATTGCTACTTGTTTTTCACCTCGTTTCATATATGATTATTTTCTCCTTTTTATTCTATGAATGGACGTTCCGTCACTAATCTTAATATATTATATTTAAAAGCTTATTATCTAACAGGTAAGAATATAATATAGGGCCAATATATTTACACCGTGTAGTCACTCGCATAATCAAATACAATACGAGGCCACAATTGTGACCTTTAATGTGTTCCTAATTTGACTGAAAAAACGTGTGTAAATTGTTATGCAAACGAGGATATGTGTTGTTTATTATTCACACATTGTAAGGAGAATAAAAAACGTAAGTATATGTATAATATATTTTTTTATTACCATTAATAACATTTATAATTCAAACAAATTTTCGCAGAAAATATAATTTTCATTACTTAGAAAATAAACATGGTAATCTGTTAAATCTTTTTGTTTTATACAAAAGAATTGGTCCTGTTCTAATATCTTATATGCACTCTTATGTTGATCAAAACTTAAAGTAGAAAGTTTTACTAATAAAAAGAATATTTCTTTGTTTTGATTTAAAATAATGTATCGAATTTTTCCAAATAAAGGGTCATAAATATTCGTACATACAATATTATTGACTTCATATCGTGTACCATTTACTATAGCCCAAGATACTGTATCTAAGTCATCATATATTATTTCTGGAAGCAAAATATTTTTCATAGCAAAGTATTCTAATACTTCAGTAAATTTGATTATTTTAGTATCGTATTGTAAACGATTTGAAAATCCATTTGCGCAAATAAATCGATGACAAAGTCCTAATTGATGCTTAAGAGCAATTGTATAGGAAGGATTTGTCCGTGAAGTAGTCCCTTTAGCTTAATGTTTCAATTGTTGATGTTTCGCCTCAAAGCGAATAGATGACATTATATTTAATGGTCCATACTTTTTCATAATTCTTGTATAATGTAATAGAAAATGATGTTTAGGTTTGAACGCAATATTAAATAATTTTTTATGCAAAGATAAATATTCAGATACAACTTGATGAAATAAATCAATACATTTAGAGGTGAGAAAATGTGAACATGAGAGATTTACAATCTTTTTCAAAAACAAATAGAGTTGCCAAGTTAAGTTCTTTTCTGGTACAAGATCACTAATTATTAATGATAAATTATTAACCAAATAATACATTTCCGAAGCCGTTATAATAATTTTTTCGGATTTAATTGATTTAGAATTAATTAATAATGGTACATTATGATGATGTAAACTAATACAATTTAATAACCTCTCATTGAAAACTTCTAAAGTAAAAAATTGTTCTACATAAATAAAATTATTTAATATTTTTGCAATGTCATACCGGCAAATGCCTTCTAATAAATCATGCATCGGATCTATGGATACATTTTC
>CABEGB010000271.1:0-47622 GCA_901521435.1 Crematogaster levior | reverse complement strand
GATTACATTACAATATAAGACCCAAAAGAGTGAGATGTTAAAAAGATCTAGCAACTAAATACGCGTCAATTGTTCATGACCGCTAAAAACAGACTGGATAATTAGGTATGACTATTGTTAAAGAAGTCATGACATGAAAATAGACAGGAACGATGCGGGGGTCGAGGAGAGCTATCAGCTACAACGCAACAATGCTCCAATAACAAGTGACGTGAAATTTCGCATAGTCGTAGAGAATTATACAATGTCGATGAGGCGATCATATAACGCTGACAAATTTTCTGTGTCTCTCTGTAGATTTATGGTTGAACTGCATTTCTTTATGAAAAACATTTCGGCAATCTCCCGTTTTTTTGTGTAATTTTCCTTATATAGAATTTTAGGATTTTTCCAATCAAAATCATGGGAGTGAGACATCCGATGACTACTAACCACTGAATGATTGGAGGAGAGTTTTTTGATGTCATAATTATGTTCCTTAATTCGAGTGCCAAGATGTCTTTTGGTTTGACCAATGTAGCATGCATTGCAATTGGAGCAATCTAATTTGTAAACTAATTCAGTCTGTTTGGTAACATCGAGTGTGTCTTTACCCTTTTTTATAATCGAATTTAATTTGTTGGGAACAGTGAATATGACGTTTAACAATTTTGCCCTTCCATTTAACAAAAAAGACCCGAAAAATCGCATACAATCTACAGTTGGCATTATCAAGAATGTCGAAAGCTGCTGTAGTAGACTTAGTAACAACGTTCAGAACGCAACGCGCAATTCTATTTGCAATGTCTTAACAAATTTCTTATGCACAGATAGACATATAAATGTAATAGACAAATACATCCTTAGAGAATTTAACGTATCAAAAGATTTTTTACGGCATAACCCAGACTTGTTTGTAACCAAAGCCGACAAGGGCCAGGTAACCGTTATCATGGATCGCGATGATTACAAAAAACGTATGGAAACACTGCTAAGCGACGAAACAACTTATAAAAAATTAAAAAGAGATCCAACGAAATCTATAGAAACGAAAATGAAGGATCTTTTGAATAGTTGGAGGAACAACCATATTATTGACGAATACACTTATAAAACTCTAAGATGTACGAATGGAAATCTTTCACGATGCTATGGGCTGCCAAAGATCCATAAAAGTGGCTCTCCTTTACGTATCATTGTATCGGCATCAGGAAGTCCGTCATACAGTATCGCTAGATTCTTACATGAAATCTTGGAGCAGTCACTACCAAAACCAAAATCACATGTTAAAGATAGCTGGACATTCGCAAACATTATAAAAAACACACACATTCATTCTGACGATGTGCTGCTTTCTCTTGATGTCACAGCCTTATATAACAATATCTCTAAAGAATTGGTATTTAAAGCCATCGAATCACGTTGGCAACACATAGAGAAATTTGCCAAATTTAACATGCAACAATTTTTATTTGCCATCGATACCATTTTATCTTCCACAAGTTTTGGTTTTGGTGGATCATATTATGAACAAGTCTTTGGCAGCCCCATGGGCTCCCCTCTGTCTCCTATTTTAGCGGACCTTGTGATGGACGACCTCGAAACCTTTTCCTTAAACTCATTAAATTTCACAGTTCCTATATATTACAGGTATGTTGACGATATATTCATGGTCGTTCCAAAAACTAAAATTCACACTGTTGTTAGCACGTTCAATGACTACCACCCAAGATTAAAATTCACTTATGAGATAGAAAAAAATTCCTCCATTTCCTTCCTAGATACCATGGTTATCCGACAAAACAATCTCCTCATCACAAACTGGTACCGAAAACCCACTTTTTCAGGACGATACATTAATTATTTCTCAAACCATCCTTTCAAATATAAGAAAAATTCCATAATCAATTTAGTAGACAGGGCCATCCTACTTTCTGACACTCAATTCCACAATAATAACATTAACATAGTTAAAAAGATCCTTCACAACAATTGTTTCCCCACACATATTATAAATAAGTTTGTCAAAAAACGTTTATACTCACTTCGCAATCGACATAACAATGATTCCTCTCTTAATCACAACTCCTTTGATAGTAGAAATTGCATCCTCATCCCATATACCAAAAACTTGGGAGAGAACATTGAACGTGCAATACGAAACACTAATTTAAACGTCATATTCACTGTTCCCAACAAATTAAATTCGATTATAAAAAAGGGTAAAGACACACTCGATGTTACCAAACAGACTGAATTAGTTTACAGATTAGATTGCTCCAATTGCAATGCATGCTACATTGGTCAAACCAAAAGACATCTTGGCACTCGAATTAAGGAACATAATTATGACATCAAAAAACTCTCCTCCAATCATTCAGTGGTTAGTAGTCATCGGATGTCTCACTCCCATGATTTTGATTGGAAAAATCCTAAAATTCTATATAAGGAAAATTACACAAAAAAACGGGAGATTGCCGAAATGTTTTTCATAAAGAAATGCAGTTCAACCATAAATCTACAGAGAGACACAGAAAATTTGTCAGCGTTATATGATCGCCTCATCGACATTGTATAATTCTCTACGACTATGCGAAATTTTCACGTCACTTGTTATTGGAGCATTGTTGCGTTGTAGCTGATAGCTCTCCTCGACCCCCGCATCGTTCCTGTCTATTTTCATGTCATGACTTCTTTAACAATAGTCATACCTAATTATCCAGTCTGTTTTTAGCGGTCATGAACAATTGACGCGTATTTAGTTGCTAGATCTTTTTAACATCTCACTCTTTTGGGTCTTATATTGTAATGTAATCCCTTAGTCACACTTTCAAATTGTAAGTAATAATCTTGATAATGTTTTTTATATATATTGTAACACACCTTTATTGTATTGTTCCCTTCTTTTATTATATTGACAGATACACTTGATAAGGACCAAATCTTATGGTCGAAACGTTGTGATCTTTAATAAATGTATCAATTGCCAGTTTGCACGTCAATCATTGCCTATAATAAAGTTTTTTTCTAGGTGAATTATTTATCGACAATTGGAGGCCGTGAAGACACTACATCGATAACAAATAACATACTTCGTCGACTTTTATCGAATCAAATTGCATCGTCTTACAGTTTCTACGGAAAACGAAATAATAAAAGATCCTTCGCGTTACTAAAGCTCAATAATGCGGTGATTTTATCAGTTATTAAAGCATTATCCGGTTTTTACGGAACATCAAGTATGTATTAAGATTGCATTAAGGTATGGTTAAAACATGCCCCACAACGCTATTTTATAGAGAGAAGAAAACAGTAACATGTCATTATACTTAAACTTGAAGCTTTTTCTGTAATTTATTCATACAAAAACTGTTGCAATATTTATGAAAGAAAATTAGATTAAAATTTAAGTTTTTTCATTTATTAGTAATAAGTATAACTATAAAAATAATAAGTTCGAAATAGCAGTAATATGTCTGCCATAAGAAAAAGAAAATTAAAACTGTTTGTAGGAAAACGGCAGTTTTATCGCCGAGTTGCTGAAGATATTACTCAAAACTCAATGCATGCAATGTTCAGTCCACAGCTGAAAGATATTGTTGATGTCAAGTTATCCAGTGCCTCTATAAATACATCTTTTGAAAACAATGATCATTCCAATAACAATAATGAAAATTCTGAAGTTTTTAATAATAATTTATTACATCTTAACAGTCTTGCATTAAATGACAATTCAACACAAAATTATAATTTTAATGATAGTGCGGTTGATATTATTGATTCTACTTGCTCTATTACAGAATGCGTTATGGAAAGGCAATTACATCCTAATGAAAAAAATGACTATCATTGATTGCTTGAAAACTTGGGCTGCTTTGAATCCACATGTACCACAATATTCTCTGACATCATTACTTCATTTACTAAATCATTTTTTTCCCACATTACCTGTTGATGCCAGAACACTTTTGAAAACTTCCAAAAAATTCCATGTTCAAGATTTACAAACAGGACAATTTATTTATTTAGGAATTAAAAATTCTATAATACAGAACATTTCACAAGTTTTAGATTTAAATACAATAGAGCTGCAATTTAATATTGATGGGCTACCTTTGTTTAAAAGTTGCAATAAACAACTGTGGCCCATTTTGGCATTAGTTCACAATTCAAAAATTAAGACACCTTTTGCAATTGGAATATTTTGCGGGACATCAAAGCCACAACCATTGTCAATGTTTTTAAATGATTTTGTAAATGAATTATCATTTTTATTGGAAAATGGTTTTAAATATTTAGGAACGCGTATAATGTTATGGTACATTCTTTTGTGACGCACCAGTTCGCGCATATATAAAATGCATTAAGTCACATCAAGGATATTCATGTTGTGAAAAATGCGTTGAGCCAGGTGAATATGTCAATGGTAGAGTCATTTTACACATATGCCATTACGAACAGACGAATCATTCCGTTCCCAAATCAATGAAAATCATCACACAGGCATTTCTCCACTCTTAAGATTGAATATTAGGTTTGTCAGTTCATTTCCCATAGACTACATGCACAATGTATGTTTGGGAGTAACTCGAAAATTATTAAAGTGCTGGATTAGCGGTAATTATAAAGTTCGATTGTCATCTTCTTCATTAAAACGTTTGTCAGAAAAAATGATTTCTTTGAAGAATAACGTTCCTCGGGAAATAAATCGGAAACCACAATCTTTAGATAAATTAGCGCATTTTAAAGCGACGGAATTCCGAACTTTTCTTTTTTACTTAGGCCTTTTTTACTTAGAATGATATAATTTTAATATTAGGTAGAAAATTTTGTACTTATGATTCTCTCTATACTTATCCTTTTACTTCAAAAAATTTAAAAATTTTTGTTATTGATAAATTACATGATGATTTGGAATATTGGAGACTATTACATGTACACAGTAAGTGTTTTGTTGATAAATATTCGGTTTCACAGACCACCCTTCAATGACCTTGACCTTGACATATGTTGTCAAGGTCATCCTCCTGAGTGACCTTCAGAAGGTTTTAGCCGTCGCTCGTTTTTTATTAAAAAGTTATTAACAAAAAAAGATTTGAAAAATAGTGAATTGGAACACATCCACACGCACACACACACACCCCAACCTTGACATATGTTGTCAAGGTCATCCTCCTGAGTGACCTTCGGAAGGTTTTAGCCCTCGGTCACTACTCGTTAAAAAGTTATAAACAAAAAAGTTTGAAAAATTTGGCACTTATTTTGAATACACGTTTACACATTTACCGCCAATGATCAATGAACAAAAGAACTTTCACGACACTGTGTGTGTATATGGCATTCCTACTATTGTTGATATTTCTATGACTTTGAAACAGAATCCGAAAATAAACTAGTATACGATAGATTTTTGTACAGATAACATTCTGATAATCTGTCTTAAAATGAAACCTCACTTCGCATTGAAAAGTATACAGCGTAGAGGCAGTGTGTTCCGTCCCCTCCCTACGGAGGGGTTCCACTATCGAAAAATTACACACATAGGTGTGGATGGAACTTGCTTCGCGTGAAAAGTTTCCACGTGGAGGCAGTGTGTTTCGCTCCCCCCCTACGGGGGGGCTCCACTACCGAAGAACTACACACATAGGTGTGAGTGGAACTTGCTTCGTGTAGAAAGTTTCCACGCGAAGCAAGTTCCACCCACACCTATGTGTGTAGTTTTCCGGTAGTGGAACCCCCCCCCCCGTAGGGGGGGCGGAACACACTGTCTCCACGTGGATACTTTCCATGCGAAGCAAGTTCTATCCACACCAATGTGTATAGTTTTTCGGTAGTGGAGCCCCCCCTTCGGGGTGTGTGTGTGTCCGCACGCGCGCACGTGTGTGTGTGTGTGTGAATGTGTTCCAATTCACTATTTTTCAAATCTTTTTTTATTAATAACTTTTTAATAAAAAACGAGCGACGGCTAAAACCTTCTGAAGGTCACTCAGGAGGATGACCTTGATAATACATATGTCAAGGTCAAGGTCATTGAAGGGTGGTCTGTGAAACCGAATATTTACCAATACATATTTACTGTTGAAATCTCTTGAAAGGAAATGAAAGGTCTTTATAAGATATATGTTTCTCCACATTAATGTGTGTAAAAGTTGATTTTAGTTTGTGATACTATTATATTTATGATACATGATTTTCTTGTGATTCTATTCAATAATCTCAGCAAACACAAAGCAACAATTACATAACATAAATATATTATAATTTCCAACTCAACAATAATTGCCCAGATAGCACAATATATTCTTTGAATATTCTATTCAGCGTCAAATATACTATATTGAGAATTATTCTTACAGAATAATCTATGAATTAGAGATATGCGAACTATTCGGATTCGAATCGAATCGAATCGAATCTGCTATAATTCGATTCGATTCGCATTCGAATTCCTAGGGTTCGAATACGAAGCATTTCGAACATTTCGAATCGAAAATCATTTAACAAATCACGTACGTATGTGAATTTTCAAACTTATTTTCCGCTTACAAAGCGGCGATCGCAAGATCGTGCAGTCGCCCAATTTATCGACCCCGTCTAATCTGAATCGATAAATTAGGATTACTGCACGACCCTACGAAACTAGGCTGTATGTACATACTCGTGGTAGATTTGAGATATTGAGTTATAAGAATCGTTGAAGGTATAGTTTCTAAACTTATTCTTGACATCTGATTTATTACATAATATATACATATAACAAAGTTTATTCGAGTTCAGTCAATTCAAATTCTATACTTTAAAAGGAAGTTTTGTCATATTTATAGGCTACGTTGAAAGATTAGATTTGGATATGAGAAATGTATACACATTAATAATATTTACATATTTTGATTTTAATAACATAACATATATATTATATTTATAATTTATTTTAGATAATTATTTGTCATGGAGATCGATTTAAATATAAATTCTGACAGTTCAGATAATATGGATTCAAGGATAGATTTAACTACATCTGATGACTTTGCCAGTGCCTGCAAACAACGAAAAATAACTGAGTACTCTAAAGAAACATTTAAAGAAATTAATCCAAATACAATAAAAATGAAGAAAATTAAAGAATTGCTTACTGACAGATAGAATCAAAATTGTAGTTCGTCATGTGATTCTATGATTAATCTAAATAATAATGAAAATGAAGAAGAAGAGACTGACGAAAATAGCAGATATACAAGTTAGTGCATCTGATATGGAAAAAATTAATGCACCTCATGTTTTGATTTAGTTTTACTTTACTAAGTTGGAAAATGATCCGTACAAGGCTGTTTGCGATATCTGCAAGGTTGTCAGGAATATTCCAACCGGTACCACAACAACACTTCAAAATCATTTAAAAAGACATATTGTTGCATATACAGAATATTCAAAATTAAAAAAGCTTAAGAATATAACTAAATTAAAAAATAAGATGAAACAACAATCAAATGGACAAATGTCTCTCTGAAAAATAGTTTCAAATCTACAACATTTCTTGAGCCTTCAAGCAAAAGAGCACAAGCAATAACTAAAACTGTAACGATGCTCCCCAGAAAGCATCGTACTGCCGGTCTAATTGTCCGACCGAACGGCAGAACGGGGCGCGGTGCGCCCCACATTATTTTTAAAGTATTACACACCGAATAACGCTCGAGGCTAACGGCCTCGCGTTATCACGAACCGAGCGAATCCGGGAAAAACCGAGCGCCGAGCGACATCCGAAACCGACTCCCCGCTCCTATACCCGGCACACGTGTACCGGTGGTGGGGAACAATCCTCTTCCCGTGGTAATTAGCGCGTGTCGAGTATAAAAAGGCGCTCGTAATTAGAAAAGTACCGATTCCGGAGCGAGCAAGCAGAAGCATCTAGCCGAAGCAAGCGAGCAATCCTAAATCCGTATCCTAGAGCGACAAAAACCAGGGAGTAGAGTGTTCTCTGCTTCCACCGAGCGTTCTCGGTAGATCGCAATCCTCTACCGACCCTGTCTCCGTGTCATCCGCGTGGGGTAGAGTGTTCTCTGCCTCCGTCGAGCGTTCTCGACCGTTTGCCACCCACAGGTTCCTACCAGCTTACGGGGCGAGGGGTAAAGCGTTCTCTGCCTCCGTCGAGAGTTCTCGACTCCCGCACCAGCACCGAACACCCGTGTAAAATCCTGGAGACACCGACCAGAGTGCAACGGAGCGTTCTCCGTTACCGCCGAGCGTTCTCGGCCCGGTCATCTCCTCCACGCGACCATCAGTAATTCCGCGCCTTCACGCCCGATCTACAAAGCGTCGATTACCGCGCCGCGACCAACCATTGTTACGGCTACGAAATACGCGGGCCTTTAAACTACACCGACCATTAATACGCGACGTCGCATCACGCACCTACCGCGTGATCGTACCGTGGGCTCCGACTCACCACGCTACCGCGCGCACCACGCAACATCTGACGCTACTGTGCGCCCCGAATATCGGGATCCGTTCTACCGTCACCATTACCCTCGCGGTAATCGGGAATCTGAAACTTGTAACATTACACCGCGTAATTCATCCTACATCATTGTATATATCATTATCACGTCACCACCCGCGTCACATCATTGTACATATATCATCCACGACCGCGCCTTGTAAATTCACTATTTGCGAAATAAAGAATTGTCTTTTGTCTCAGAACTCTCGTCTCTCACGCTTACCCCTTCGAACCCCGGGTCCGGCGAGCTGTTACGAGCGTTCGGAAAAAGGGTCTTGTTTTAAAACTATAGCTACATTTATTTGTAAGGGTTTACATGCATACAGTATTGTCGAGGAACCAGTTTTTAAAGATTTGATTTTCCCTTTGGAACCAAGATACGTTGTCCCCTGCCGTACAACATTTTCAAGATCAGTAATACCAAAATTATATACAAAATTGAAAGAACGAATGCTCAACATAATAAAATCCGCAAAACCTACACTTTATTCAGTGTGTATAACAACTGACTTATGGATATCAAGATCTGATGAGTCATACATAGCCTTCACATTACAATTTCTTGATGAAGATTTTGTTATGCAGCACATGACAATAGATTGCCAGCCTTTCCCAGGAAAACATAATTCTACAGCTATTGCGACAAAGTAGAAAATGTTATTTGTGAGTTAGATTTGCTTGATGAAAGAATAAGAAAATATATAGTTTCTGATAATGGAACTAATATGGTGTAAAAACACTCAGCAAGGATCCTTTGTCCAATTTAGAAAATGAATTCGATATGGCTGAAGCTGTTCACAGAAATCTTGGAAACATATTCTTTGTTATAATCATACTCTTCAATTAACTATTCATGATACAAGGAAAGAAATGAATGCTAGTAGTGTTATAGAAAAAGTATCCAATATTGTGGCTCGATATAACAGAAGCAAATCTGCAAGAGAGTCACTTGAATACTTTCAATCTGAACACAAGATTTCTAAGCACGATTTGATCCAGATGGTTTGTACTCGTTAGGATAGTGAGTTCTTGATGCTAGAAAGATTTTTGGAGCAAAAATATGCAATTATTAGTGAACAAAAGCGGGCATCGATGGACTTACAATTCAAGAATGGAAACTGATAGAAGGATATGTTGAAATTCTACGGCCTATTGCCAATTTTACTGCTGAAATGGGTAGCCGATCAAAACCAACTTTTTCTATGGTATTGCCTGTTATATTTGAAATTAAATCATCATTAGAAGATATTATTAAAAAAGCACCAAAAGGAACAGGTATATTATTTGCAAAAAAGCTTTTAGTTAATATAAAACAAAGATTCACTGATTTAGACTACTGGGAGTCATCTTTGTACAGAACAGCAATGTTATTAGACCCAAGATTTAAGAATACACTTCTTAGCAATAAAGATAGTGCTTCTTTATTAGAAGAGAAGGCTATAGAAAAACTAAAAGAAAATACCAAAAGTAACACACTTCAGACTATAGCTCAAACTCAATCTTTGCCAATGACATCTTCCATGAATAAAAGTAAATGGGGACATCTAAAGAGAAAAGCTGATATGAGAAATATGAACGCTCCAGATGAAGAAGCAAAAATAAAAATAGAGGTAAGATTCCATTTATTTTATAATTTTAGATGCACATATTATGTTTTAATTTATTATATTACTATATTTTTATGTAATTTCTTTCATTGTTGTACTTTACTATATAATAATTTTTAAAAGTATTAATTAGGAAAATCTTGATTTTATGTTTAGATTGAAAATTACTTGAAATCACCAACAATTGGAGAACAAGAAAATCCGCTTGCATGGTGGAAAACAAATGCTTTAAATTTTCCATTTCTAGTACCTCTTGCGCGCCATTATCTTGCCATTGCTGCAACGGAAACTTCCAGTGAAAGAGTGTTTTCTGTGGGAGGAAATATATGTAGTTACCAATAAAAGAACAAATTTGTTGGCAGAAAATGTGAGGCAACCATATTTTGCCATGATAATTTAAAGGCATTTGGTTTGAAAAGCATTAAGGACATTTAAATCTCAAAGACAAAAATTTTCTTATCAGTAGCTGTTTATTAAACATGTTCTAAGTCTACTTTACATTTTTTGTATACATTATGAATTTTAAAAGTTTAGTTGCTTTTCTTTTTTTGTTTACTTTTAATATTTTATCAACAGTTAATTTGTTTGTATTAGGTACGAATTGTGCGTATCTTTAAAATAACGAAAACTTTTTTTTCATTTATTAAAAATTTAATAAATCTGTATGTATGTATAAAAAAAATGTAATATTTAAATTAAATAATATAATAGTTATCAAGCATTAATTACAAGAACCATAGTTTTATTATTTAATTCGATTTAATTCGATTTACTTCGATTCGCTTCGATTCACTTCGATTTAGTTCGATTCGAATTAA
Source organism: Crematogaster levior (assembly GCA_901521435.1). Classification (NCBI taxonomy): domain Eukaryota; kingdom Metazoa; phylum Arthropoda; class Insecta; order Hymenoptera; family Formicidae; genus Crematogaster; species Crematogaster levior. Next base: position 36,721 of record CABEGB010000271.1, on the reverse strand, counting down.
TTCGATTCGGTTCGACAAAAATTTTTTGATTCGGTTCGATTCGTTTCGACATAAAAAAATCTTTGATTCGCACATCTCTACTATGAATCTTTATAGAATATTCTTAATTTAAAAGGATATCTTATAAATATACTTAGAATATCATAGAATTTTAAAATAAATGTACTATATCAATACATTCTGTTAATATTCATAGAATGTACTTATTTTGTATGGACAAAATTAATAGTGCTCAAAAAGAAAGGTTAAATGATTGGTTGTGAAAAGACCAATTGCAAGTGATATCTGAAGTGAAGAAGTAATAGCGTTTGCGTCTGAGTGTACGTTGAGCGGTTAAATATTTACGTTTATGGAGCTAATTAAGGTAACCAGTTTTCAATATCTAATGCATAATGCTTTAAAATATAACTGGGCTTATACATATATACTGAAAAATAAATATAAATATACATGTACGCAATGAGGATTTTTGCATGAGCACTTTCCTTGTTTCATTCGAACTACAACTGATTTCCTAACCTTTAATGTGCCTTGCACTTATCGACAAACTTATACGCGAGTATTTTCCTTATTTCATTTAAAATTATAATTGACTATAGTACATGTACTGCATACATGTATATCTATATTTATTTTTTAGTATATTTATATAGCACAGTTATATTTTACATTACACATTAGAAACTGAAACCCATGGTTATGTTTAAGTTCTCTATTAATATAATTAAATATTATTATATATTTTATTTATAATTCTTATATTTAAATAACTATTTAAACCATTAACGCCCAAGATGACACTTTTTCTGGTTGATTTTTGAGGTACAAACTCGATAGGAAATCCTAAGAAAATTTATACCAGACATTCATTTTTAACTATTTTCGGGTATGCTCTTTCGATTGCTGGGGTTTAAATTGCATTAAAATGACTCAAAAATGTAAAATGGCGGGTTTAAAAAAAAAAAATACCCAAAAATCACGAAAATTTTTTTTTCGAGGTTAATCAGTGTCAGGATTGGTTTCTTATTGTGATCAGAGGTGATCATGGTAGTCGAAGACATAGGAAAAATTTTTTTTCATAACACTAAGTCATTCTAACCTCTCCAAAATACCGAAAATATCGAAAAACTATGTAAAATAGCGATTTTTCCGGTTTTTTCTTCTTGCAAATCAAATATTCGTGTGCTGCTCTTTGTCCACATGTAATTAAATATTAAATACGATATTTCTACATGAAATATATTATATTCTATTTTTTTTAACCTTTATTTTGGCATAATACCAAAAAAATCGTCATTTATATGTATACAAGCATGTATAACTACGGACATGCGTCTTTCTTCGTTCTCTCTCTCTCTCTTTCTACTTCTCTCATGATGCGTGTGTATATATAGATATATATACAAATATACAATAAAATTTATGATGAAATATATAAATATATAATAAATATATATACATTGTTTTGTTCCTACTCTTGGCGTCACCCAGAGACAACGGCGCGGACGTGGTAGAAATTTGTCTCCTTTGGGGTGCGTTTTGACCGTGAGTCCCCTTGCCTCTCACTTGTGCATAACTTCTATCAATGCTTTTTTGGCCAACATTTATCGCAAATATGCGAATTACATTCTTTACAGAAAATCCTTGTTCTTATTGGACAGTTTCCATTTGAACAAATTTTCAATTGACTGCTATTAGATCGTTCATGTTGATATTGTCGTTTTTGTTGATCTTTTTGAATATAATGTTTAGCAATCGAAATCGTGAATTTTTTTATTCCAACTTTTTTGTTTCCATCACGAGCAGCATTGAAAATTACAAGAGAATTTGTAATAGATGCCTGTAAGTCTTATAAAAACGACCCATGTCCATTTTTTCGAACGTATACTTGGGAGTACATTATTGCAGTGTCCATCATGCACATCAACACCTCCCATAAATTTGTTGTAGATATGAAAAGCTTGCGGAAAAGATATTTCAGATTTAGATCGGGCCTCTGTACTGTATCTTTTCGAAGTTGATAGTGGACTTACACCCGCAGCAGTTGAAACTATTGAAACGGGCTTTGAATCCATAATGGTGATAAAATTTATGCCGCTATTTAGATCGTGCTTCACAATATAAGTACCTCTTGGAGCCTTCTTATCGAGCACATTCTTTTCTTTGACTCGATTATCTCTGATAGTGCCAGTGCATTTCAAACGTAATTTCTGCAAATGTATAACCAAATCCATATTTGAGAAAAAATTATCAAAGTACAGATGAAACTCGGAGATCTTTCTATAACTTATCATTTGAAAGAATGGTTCTAATAAATTCAATACTACACGAGTACCTAAAGCGCATTTTGCTAATTTATTCCCAATTTGAGAATTTTTACCACAATAAAGATCTAAATTCAGTAGATAGCCGTCCGAGGTGCACAAGCCCCAAAATTTCAAATCAAATCTTATTGGTTTCCCTCGAATAAATTGTTTCAATACTGTTTTTGCATAAGACTTGGCCATCATTTCGTCAATAGATAAAGCAGTTTTCCATATTCCGAATTTCAGGATGTTCTTTTGGAAAAGTTTTAACAGCGAACGAACGCGCCACCCTCTATCATTTGTATCCTCGTCTGTAGCTTTTGAATATTTCAATTTAGACTTGATTTCTTCAAACTTATTGCGAGACATTGCAGAAGAAACAATTTCACAAGATAAAAACGGATCAGATGACCAATAATCTCTCTGAGACTTTCTTTTATTGAATGAACTAAAAATAACTATTCCTATGAAAGTATTCAAATCTTGTAATTTCAGGTCATAATCATTCTCTTTACACGCATCAATTATATATTGTTTCATTTCAATGGAAAAAAACATTTCAAACAATTCGAAAGGCTCGCACTTCCGTATATTCTTTTTTTCAGATTCAGTCAATAATATTTTTTCCTCACAAGTACCTGAGTGTAACTTTTCACCATCGATCCAGATGAATTCGTGATCTTTCTCAAGTTTATCTTGGTTTTCAGAGTAACTTGCTAAAGCTTTTTTATAAGTAATATTAGGGATCGTTATTTCATGCTCAGAATCTGAATCAGAATTCGAATCAGAATCATCGGAACCTGAATTGTCTGGATTCAGAATCCATATATTTTCATCGAAATCATTTTCTGAGGAATCTGATTCATATTCTGTATGCAATGGAGCAGAAGATTTTGAACGTTTTCGCGACATAACGAATGAATGTAATAGTCAAAAAAGTAAAATCCAATATTCTTTTTTATGTGCTTGGCTTGTAATTTATATACAAATCATAAACGTTTGCATGAAAACATATGTAGTATATGTATCCACATATAAATATACGTTTATATATCTATGTAAATATATATACGCATATAATCGTATGTGAAAGGATGTACATGCATACTCATTTACGAGCGCGGTTATATATGTGTTCATTTATACACATTTATATGTTTGTGGCGGTAGATAAAAAATAAAATTTTCTTCACAATTTATGGTAGCCTGCGGTAATCTGATACCCACTGGAATTTGACAACTTTTTGTGAATATCGAATTAGTACCAAATTACCATAGACTACCATAATTTTATAAAAATTTTCTTATCATATATATGCGTATCGCAGATATATCCATCCACTCTCTCACATGCATCAAGAAAGAAATAGAAAGAGAGAGAGAGAGAGAGAGAGAGAGAGAGAAAGAGAGAGAGAGAGAACGAAGAAAGACGCATGTCCGTAGTTATACATGCTTGTATACATATAAATGACGATTTTTTTGGTATTATGCCAAAATAAAGGTTAAAAAAAATAGAATATAATATATTTCATGTAGAAATATCGTATTTAATATTTAATTACATGTGGACAAAGAGCAGCACACGAATATTTGATTTGCAAGAAGAAAAAACCGGAAAAATCGCTATTTTACATAGTTTTTCGATATTTTCGGTATTTTGGAGAGGTTAAAATGACTTAGTGTTATGAAAAAAAATTTTTCCTATGTCTTCGACTACCATGATCACCTCTGATCACAATAAGAAACCAATCCTGACACTGATTAACCTCGAAAAAAAAATTTTCGTGATTTTTGGGTATTTTTTTTTTTTAAACCCGCCATTTTACATTTTTGAGTCATTTTAATGCAATTTAAACCCCAGCAATCGAAAGAGCATACCCGAAAATAGTTAAAAATGAATGTCTGGTATAAATTTTCTTAGGATTTCCTATCGAGTTTGTACCTCAAAAATCAACCAGAAAAAGTGTCATCTTGGGCGTTAATGGGTTAAATTTAAATTAGAATATAAACAGTAAGTAAAAAAATATAATAAGAGAAAGATAAATATATGCATAATGGAGTGGATCATAGTTTACTTCACGGAAGAAAATGTGGTTGAAGCTGTACCAATAGTATGGTTGCACGATAATTTATGTTACTGGCCACCATATAATAGCAAAAGATTAAGTCGCGCAATTGTAATATGTGAAACACCAATAATTGATTCTTGGCCATTATTTAAGATCCGAAAACTAGGAAATGGACATACCTTACGGTAAATAATTTATTCATATTATACATATAAAAAAATTAATTTTTGTTTTTATTGTACAATTAAATGGACACATACATGTGTGCGTGCATGTATAAGAATTATATAATATATAACTTATAACTATATATATTTATTATTTTTAACTATTTAATACATATTTATTATTTATAACTATATAATATTTACTATTTATTATAGATAATTTATTAAAGGCGAAAGCAAAAGCTTCTGTAGCAGAAGACACATCGGATTTGGCCTCAGAGAATGAAGGAAAAAGAATTTCCAAAAAAAAATAAGTATTTTGATGAAGATATCTTTACAAACAAAAAAGTGTCATCTAGTGAAAGTTCATCGGATGATGAAACGCATTCTACAACATTTCCTAATCCATCTAATTATATAGGTAGTTTATTTTAATATATTTTTTGAAAAAGATATTTTTAAAAATATTTTAAAATTTTAAGGAAGAATTATTTATATTTTTTAAATATATAAACGATATATATTATGCAGATGTAAATCCAAAACCATCAACATCCAAAACAACAACCTGCACAAAAGAAATAAATCTTGATAAAGATAAAGAGAATATAATAAAACCGATAAAATCTAACAATAGCAAAGAAAATAAAACATTAGGTGAAAGTACCTTAATCCAATGTATTAATCAAGATGTTACCAATGATAAAACTGATAATAAAGGTAAGTTATTATTATTAATTTATTATTTACTAATATTATATATACCACCTGTTCCTGTCTATGGCGAATGATTTTGCTGGTGAAAAATTCGCCTCAAGAGAAGCTTGTGAAAATCGACTGTCCCAGTTTTTTGCCAATAGGGACGAGGGTTTCTATGAGAGAGGCATAATGAAATTACCTTCAAAATGGCAACAAGTTATCGAACAAAACGGTGCATATTTGACCTAAATCGGATCATTCTAACTATGCTAAATAAAGCCTTCAATTTAATGCAAAAATAATGGATTTCTTTTTACTACACCTTATATATATATATATATAATAACTTGTTGCCATTTTGAAGGTAATTTCATTATGCCTCTCTCATAGAAACCCTCGTCCCTATTGGCAAAAAACTGGGACAGTCGATTTTCACAAGCTTCTCTTGAGGCGAATTTTTCACCAGCAAAATCATTCGCCATAGACAGGAACAGGTGGTAATCACTTGGTGCCAGGTCCGGACTATAAGGTGGATGCATAAGAACCTCCCAACCAAGCTCCCGGAGCTTCTGGCGAGTCACTATCGTTGTGTGTGGCCTGGCGTTGTCCTGATGGAACACAATTTCTCTCCTATTGGCCAAAACTGGCCGCTTCTGGGCGATTCCTTCAGACGGTCCAATTGTTGACAGTACTGGTCCGAATTAAGAGTTTGGCCGTAGGGGAGCAGCTCATAGTAGATGATTCCCTGCCAATCCCACCAAACACACAGCAAAACCTTCCTGACCGTCAACCCTGGCTTGGCCACCGTTTGCGTCGGCTCACCGCGATTCGACCACGACCGTTTTCGCTTGACGTTGTCGTAAGTGACCCACTTTTCATCACCAGTAACCATCCGCTTCAGAAATGGGTCGATTTTGTTGCGATTCAGCAGCGATTCGCAGATGGAAATTCGGTCCATGAGGTTTTTTTGCGTTAACTCGTGTGGCACCCATACATCGAGCTTCTTTTTGTATCCAGCCTTATTTAAGAGGTTCCAAACAGTTTTTTGTGCAATGTTTAGCTCCTGGGCAATCAAAACAGTGCTTACATGACGGTCGGACTCGACGATTTCCATTATTTTATCGACATTTTCGACAATTGGCCTTCCAGAGCGTGGTGCATCTTTGACATCAAAATTACCGGAATCGATGAAACCAAAATTGTGCGTGATTGGCTGTTACAGTATCAGGACCATAAACACTATTCACATTTTCAGTCGCTTGGCTTGCGTTTTCTTTATCGAAGAAAAACTGTAAAATATGGCATATTTTCTCTTTGCTGATGTCCATCTTTGACGCGCGCTCAAACAATACTGAGTCAAGCGTCACAAAACTGTCTCAGAAGTTTTTTTTAGTGCGAAATCTTATCTTTTTAAGCCATCTAGCGTAACCCGATCGCACTTATACAACGCGAGATACAGATTACTAAAGCCATCTATTGGAAAAATAATGGATTTCTTTTTACTACACCTAATATACAGGGTGACCCATTTTAACTTCCCTACCGGATTATCTTGAAAGGAATGCACTTTCTGAAAAAAAGTTTCAGATATAAGTTTTAGTATTTTTCCCTGGCTATTGAATGGCGATATTGAATTTGACCTCGATTGTGAATGTGAAGGTCATTTAAAGGTCAAGTTAATTTTTTTAAATAGCATCCCCTATTTTTTATTACATATTTTTGTAGCTGACTTCAAGAGCTTTCCAAAACACTATAATAAAGTATTTTTTTATTAAGTATTTTCCGAGTTATAAAGCTTGAAATAATTTCATAATTTTACATAAACTGTAAAATATCTCGTAAAATATTTACTTTTCGATGACCTTACCTCAATACTTTTATGCACAGAATAATGAGAGGAACCAATTGGTGTCAAGAAAACACATAGTTGTTTTTAAGAAAAAATATGCAATTTGTAACTAACAATTACATATTTTTTCTTAAAAACAACTATGTGTTTTCTTTACACCAATTGATTCCTCTCATTATTCTGTGCATAAAAGTATTGAGATAAGGTCATCGAAAAGTAAATATTTTACGAGATATTTTACAGTTTATGTAAAATTAAGAAATTATTTCAAGCTTTATAACTCGGAAAATACTTCATGAAAAAATACTTTATTATAGTGTTTTGGAAAGCTCTCGAGGTCAGCTACAAGAATATGTAATAAAAAATAGGGGATGCCATTTAAAAAAATTAACTTGACCTTTAAATGACCTTCACATTCACAATCGAGGTCAAATTCAATATCGCCATTCAATAGCCAGGGAAAAATACTAAAACTTATATCTTAAACTTTTTTTCAGAAAGTGCATTCCTTTCAAGATAATCCGGTGGGGAAGTTAAAATGGGTCACCCTGTATATATATATAGGGTGACCCATTTTAACTTAGGCAGCCAAATAACTCGAAAAATAAGCACACTACGAAAAAATGTTTAGAATCAAAATTTCGTCATTTCGAGGGGGACGTACAATGACGTTAAAATCAGCCCCCCACCCCTCCCCCTGGGCGGTGAGGGGGGGCAAGTTTGAAATCTTAAATGGGAACCCCTATTTTTTATTGCATATTCGGAATCTTTGGCTAAAAACACATACAATTTGTCTGAAACATTTTTCTCGATTCATGATAGATGGCGCTGTAATCGACGAAATTCAATTTCTTCGATTTCTCTTACTGAGAACCCATGCTTACGATTCTGCAATAAATTAACAATAAAAATACTACGTTTTCATTGTTAATACTCGAAATTAGTCTTAAAACAAACTTCTCATTATTTTTTATTACTCATTAATTACTTCTCAAGAAACTGCTTTTAGCGTAACCCAGGAACAACGACGTGGACGTAGCAGTTTTCTGTTCCCTTCGGGGTGCTTGATTAACGTGAGTCCCCTCGCCTCTCACAATTCGGGGTGCTTGAACGTGTGGTAACCCAGCCAGTGAAGGCAAGGTCGTGTGGTGACCCAACCAGTGAAGGCAAGGTCGTGTGGTGACCCAACCAGTGAAGGCAAGGTCGTGTGGTGACCCAACCAGTTAAGGCAAGGTCGTGTGGTGACCCAACAAGTTAAGGCAAGGTCAAGTAGTGACCCCCCCCTCGTGGATGCCACCTTGACGTGGTGAGGGGGCTTAGGGAGGGACTCTGTTAATCCGTCGGGTCAATGGTGGTTGGTTCCTACCTCCACCATTGACCCGATGGGGAGGAGTCCCTCCTGACTAAGAGCATCCAAGGAGCCCGGCTTCCCTCTAGGGACTTGTCCCATTGTCGGTAGGGGAAGGTAACCCTGACTTCAAATCCCGGTGGTCTGGCACCGTTAGGAGTGGTTTTCTAACCACTCCACCAGACTAGAGGAGTAAACCTCGATAAAAAATCCGGGGAACGGCCTCGTTAGCCCAGTGGGGCAGCCGGGGGAGGAGGGACACCTCGGTAAGAAACCTATGGAGATGGAAAACTCCGAATCAAACCCGGGGCTTGGTCGACCTCGTTAGCACGCTGGTGTTCCGGCATAGTGATCCGTGGAAGGTTAACCACGTTAAATAATCCCGGGCAGGTCGGGCTCGTGAGCCATGGGACGGCAACCGACCTAGGAGAAGGACACTCCGATATAAAACCAATTTTTCAACATTATGGATATGGATAGTCAAGAGAAAGAAAACGTACCGCAACAGGTTTTCGGATGGCCAGTTGCCGGTGCAGATGGGGGTGTCGTCCCAGCCCCCACTGCATCGTCATCCAGCGATGGGCTTGCGAGTTCGTTGTTGACGAGCGAACCCGCAAAAGCGGCTATCGTCAAGGTGGAGAAGCTCTCTCTAGACATCTCCACGATCAGGAAGTTGTGTGCTAAGAAGAATCCTCCTAAGGCGCACGGGACTCTGACTACTGGAGATGCGGAATCCATGGCTCAGGTGGAGCCTATGGACATCATGGCTGAAGCACATGAGGATGGAACCGCGTCAAGTAGATGTTCCACGAAGTTCATTAGAATCGGTGACTGGTTATGCTTCCTCAAGATCCTCAAAGAAGACGGGAGCTAAAAGGATGAGACGCACCAATAGAAGTGACAGCGAAGATGAAGCTGAAGAAATCTCCCAAGGAACTTCCGCTGCTGTGGAGCAGGTGGTGGCCATGGACAGAATGCCCACTCCTGACATCGTGGCTCAAATGATTGACTGGCTGGATACAATTAAAAAGTGTCGAAAGAAATCTTCCAATCTCCAAGGGAAGATGAGTGGTATGATTCGAACTAGTGTAGTTAAGACGAAATTGGCAGTCCAGACATTAAGTAAGCGTGCGTCCGAGCAAGGGGACCCCATGTACACCTCGATGATGGTTAGGGATCTGCAGACTGAAAATGACAAATTAAGGGAGGATAAGAAATTCCTTAAAAGAGAAGTAGAAAATATCAGGAAAAAACACCTTACCACAGCACTGGTGCCTACCTATGCTGACTCCCAAGGGGTGAACTCGCAGGCCAAGGAAACAGAAATGGAGTTGGTGGTTGCCCCTCCTGTTGTTAGACCTGGTCTCCGGGGAACTGCTAAGATTCTGGAAGGAGAAGAAAAGATCAGTATTCCCAAGGTAAAATCTGACACCACGGGCAGATGCGCTTCTAAGGTTACTGGAGGTCTCCTGAAAGTTAATGAACCCCGGGTTAAAAATAATACAACTGGAAAAAGGGACTTGACTGTTAAAAGGGATTTGGCTGTTCCTCAGAAGGATAGGGTCTCGGAGATAATACATAGCTTTGCATCGGAACTGATCGCTGCTCTGGGAGGGTCTTCGGTGGCCGACTTGCAAGCCAGTAAGAAAAAGGAGAGGAAAAAGAAGAAAAAGACACGGAGGATGAATACGCTTAATAACAGTCGTGAGCCTATAAACCCCAGCCCAGGCTCTGGTTTGGGCGGAATAAGTGATCGGAGAGATAGTTTTAAGCAGGGGTTGTCACGAATATATTGGATGAGAGATGTCGCGCTGACAAGAAAGAAGCTAAATGGACCTTAGTCGCTGGGAAGCGCGGGAAAAGAAATAAAGAAAAGCCGCCGAAACCACCCAAAACGTCGGCGATTGCGATTAATTGTGCCCCGGGAGGCGCACTGACATATGCTGAGATCATGCAGAAGGCTAGATCACACATTTCCCTTAAAGATCTGGGAATTGTAGACACCCGACTTAAAAAGTCGGCGACTGGGGGAACTCTCATTGAGATTAATGGGGACCCCAAGGCCGAGAAGGCGGATAAATTGGTAATAGAATTGAGGAAACTGGATTTGTCGGGAGCCTTGGTCTCTAGACCTACAAAGCGTACGGAAATCAAAATTTCTGGCTTGGACGAATCCATTACTAAGGGAGAGTTAGTGGCAGCACTCGCTGCACTCGGCTGTGACCCCAAAGAAGTGCGCTGCAGCAATTTTAAAACTATGCGCAATGGGCTACAGACAGCGTGGGTACATTGTCCCACTACTGCCGCAAGTGTTGCAATCAAGGAGGGAAGACTGAAGATTGGCTGGACCTCGGCTAAGGTAGAAATGATAACCAAAAGACCAATTCAGTGCTATCGATGTCTGGCCAGGGGTCACGTTAAGGCCAGGTGTCCAGATGTCATCGATCGAAGCATGTTATGTTATAGATGTGGAGAGCCGGATCACAAAACGGCCACATGTAGAAAACCACCTCGCTGCCCTGTGTGTGCAGGGAAAGGTCTTAGAGCAGACCACAGAGCGGGAGGTCTGGACTGTCCCCCCTGTCCACCACGCCCCCTGGATAGCCTGGAACGGCCTGTGTTGGAGAACCAAAGGCCCATGGATGATCGGCAACCCGAGAGCAGGATGGATACGGATTTAGAAGAAACGTAATGGATATAGTACAGGTTAATCTAAATCATTCAGGAGGATCTCAGGATCTACTACTTAAACATTTAGAAGACCCTGAAGTGGCTTTAGCGATTTTGGCAGAACCGTATTCCGTTCCCCGCTCTTCTGGATGGGCCTCCTCTTTGGGGAGCCCGCCGTTAGCGGCTGTTCGTTGGAAGACTGGCAGAGAGTATCCGCTGTGCTACCAGATCGGAGCTGGGCGTGGCTATGCTGCTGTGTTATGGGGCGAGGTAGCAATACTCAGTTGCTACTTACCTCCCAGTTGGTCGACCAATCAGTTTAGTCAGGCCCTATTTGAGATTGGGCAGGTAATGGATGGGCAACTGGCTGAGAACAGACATGTTATCCTTGCCGGGGATTTTAATGCCAGATCCAGTGGTTGGGATCCTAATTCTCCACGATGCGCTAGAGGAACAGTCTTGGCAGATTGGGCAGCTGGAAGAGGTTTACAATTACATAATAAGCCTGGGGTGGCTACGTGTGTTCGACCACAAGATTGTTCGATCATTGATCTTACCTGGACAACGAATGGACTAGCACCAAGACTTAGGAACTGGAGAGTCCTGGATGAGGAGGTCTTGTCGAATCATCGCCTGATTCGTTTTTCACTGAGTGGAGAATCCTGGCTTCGTAAGCGTAGCAGGATGCAGTTTGCTACCTGGAACAGAAAGAAAATTAATAAGGATCTACTTACCTCTGCGGCGTTGTTCTATGCGTGGTCATACCCCTCACATCTGGATCCTCGGAGGAGTGTCCTGTGGTTGATTGCTTCGATGCGTGATATCTGTGATATGGCCATGCCACGCACCGAGACTAGAAAAGGATACTCACCCTGTTACTGGTGGAGTAATGACATTGCGGGCCTGCGAGCTGACTGCAAGAAGTCATATAGAGCATGGTTTAGGGCCCGAGTCAGACGGGCCACGAAAACGGAGATAGATAACCGTTACGAAGACTATCGGACAAAGAGGTAAACTTTAAGAACAGAGATCAAGAGAGCCAAGGAAAAAGCCTGGAAAGAGCTCATAGAAACCATTGATCAAGACCCGTGGGGAAGACCATACCAGTTGGTCATGCGCAAATTGAGATCTTATGCTTCTTCTGACGGAGACTCTATCGGTGCCTGCTGTTGACCATATCCTGGAGACACTATTCCCGGCAAATGATTCCTCGGTTGATTCCCCACCTAGGTCGACTTGGGACCCTGCGTTGTCAGTCTCGGCTGCGGAGGTAAGGGAGGCCCTTGCTGGGGCTGGAGGTGCCAAGAAGGCTCCTGGACCAGATGGCTTTCCAGGGGAAGTGGTGACTTGGGCTGGTTCGATTCTGGTGGAATGTTGGGCCAACACGTTTACGATGCTCTTAAGGACGGGCAGCTTCCCTAGCAGATGGAAGATGGCGAGGGTGGTCCTCATTCCGAAAAAGGAAGGAGATCGCGAGGATCCTAGTATTTATAGACCTATTTGCCTTATTTCGGAACTGGCTAAAGTTTTTGAAAGGATTTTAAATAATAGGATAATCGCACATTTGGATACTACACATGGTTTGTCCGACATGCAGTACGGATTCCGCAGAAAGCGCTCCACGGTGGATGCGATCGAGGAGGTGAAATCCAAGGTACAGACTAATACCTCGCTTAAACAGGTCACCGTAGCAGTTAGTTTGGACGTTAAAAATGCCTTTAACAGCATCCAATGGAGGCATATTTGCTCCGCGCTTGGTGCCAGAGAGTTCCCTCCATATCTGCGTGAGATTATTCATGACTATCTGAACAGACGGCGTATCACGTATACAGATAGGTTGGGAGCTAAGCAGGGAAAAAAGGTTGTGTGTGGGGCACCGCAAGGCTCTGTCCTGGGACCCACCTTATGGAATATAGCCTATGATGTAACCCTGCGAACACCCCTGCCGTTAGGATGTTCCGTTACATGCTATGCGGATGATACTTTGTTACTTGCGCAAGGAAATACACTTAGTCGGGCAGCGGCTATGGCAGACGTCGGTGTGGCTATTCTAGCCAGAACTATCGAAGGTCTTGGGTTAACGATAGCCTCATCCAAGACAGAAGCTATGGCGTTTGGCACGCACTTTAGGGAGCAGGTAATCATGGTGAAAGGCAAGGTGGTGATGCTCAGGCGCACAATTAGGTATTTGGGGCTCCAACTAGATCCGGATTGGAGCTTTAAGCAGCACTTCTCCCTTCTCCTACCTAGAGTTAGTGGCTGTATTCTATCCTTGAAAAGAATTATGCCCAACCTTCGAGGCCCGGGAGAGCTAAGAAGACTTTATGCTAGCGTCATAACGTCCTTGATAATGTATGGTGCCCCCATTTGGGCTGACGCAATGTCTCAAAAACCGGAGACTTCATGAAGACATACAGAAGGTTCGGAGGCAAATGGACCTTAGAGTCTGCGCTGCCTACAGAACTGTATCTCATACAGCAGCTGCCCTCCTTAGCAGGCAGGTCCCTGTGGGTATACTGGCTAGAAAATATAGAGATGTTCACCGCTCCGTTAAGAACAGCGAACGGATTGGAATCACTCTCACTCGTTCATCTAAGATGAAGATGTTTGCTGAGGCACATGCAAAAGCAATTGCTGATTGGAGGAGGGATTTAGAATCACCACGTCGTCCATTGGAAGGATCTCGCACTAGACGCGCCATTCTCCCCTCATTGGAGGATTGGGTTGATCGAAAGCATGGTCAAGTGCACTTCCATTTAACGCAGATCCTAACTGGCCATGGTTGCTTTGGCACCTATGTCTATGATATAGGAAAGACGGACTCCCCAATCTGCAGATTCTGCAGAGCCACCCGAGACACAGTGCAACATACCTTGCAGCATTGTCCAGAGTGGAGGGAGCCCCGGGAGACACTCAGGAGGGCCTTAGGAGGTGATGACTTGAAACTCTCAAGCATCGTCTCGAAGATTCTTCAGGATCCAGAGAGATGGAGAGCCTTCTCCCAGTTTTGCACGCAAGTTATGTGCAGGAAAGAGGAGGAAGAAAGGACTCGCCAGGCTCTTGAGCGAGGAGGAGGTGCGAATGTTGGTGGCCCCCAGGACAGGAGAAGGATATATACGTCCCCCTCCTAAACCACCGCCTCACACGTAATAGTGAATTCGGTTGGCCGGGGGATAAGTAAGTTAGTACGTTAAATAGTACTAATCCTGGCCTTCATCACCACTACAAATAGGAAGAGTTATTGAAACTAAATACGGAAAGCCCGCTAGGACTAGACCCCCACTACCTGGGTATCCTCGGAGGTTGGTTGATGTAATGCTCGCGCGATCCAACCACCTTCCAAACAGGCTAGGACGATTGCACATAGAGGGGGGGTTTTAGCCGGTAGGCGATGTACATGCGTATTTCCCCTGGGATTATGTATGTGCATCGAATCCGGCACTGCCTCAGGGTACGGGCCCTGGGGTGTCTTTGGAAGATTTCCCCCCCTCTCGCAAAAAAAAAAAAAAAGGTCAAGTAGTGACCCAGCCAGTGAAGGCAAGGTCGTGTGGTGACCCAACCAGTTAAGGCAAGGTCGTGTGGTGACCCAACCAGTTAAGGCAAGGTCAAGTAGTGACCCAGCCAGTGAAGGCAAGGTCGTGTGGTGACCCAACCAGTTAAGGCAAGGTCAAGTAGTGACCCAGCCAGTGAAGGCAAGGTCGTGTGGTGACCCAACCAGTTAAGGCAAGATTGCATTGTTATCAGCTCTCTCCACATGGAGGAGATGCTCAAAGTGTGCACCATTATTTTCTAAGGATAACAGTAATCGACAGCGAAAGTTACGTTGTACATTTTCTAGCATTAAAGGAGTTATAGCTTCACAAGCTCTTCTTATTCTTTCCATCATATTCAATCTTGTCCTTGGAGCTTCACTATACACTGCATCTTTAACGTATCCCCATAAAAAGAAATCAAGGGGGTTCAAATCCGGTGATCTCGGAGGCCACAGAACTGGTCCACCCCGCCCTATCCACCGATTTGGGAACCTTTGATTCAAAAACATCCGTACAATACGAGCATAATGAGCAGGAGCACCATCTTGTTGATACCATAAATTTAGTCTAACTGCAAGGGGAACATTCTCTAGGTATGCTGGCAAATCATTTTCGAGGAATTCTAAATACATTGGACTATTAATTGGACGTTCAAAAAAATGAGGTCCAATGACTTGGCCATTGCAAATGCCTACCCATACATATAAACTCCAACGATGTTGATTAAGCACCTCACGATACCAATGTGGATTTTCTGGTGACCAATAGTGGCAATTATGCCTATTGAGACTACCATTGCTGATGAATGTTGCTTCATCACTGAAACAAACATTACTAAAAAAATCTGGATTCTGATCTAACATCTCAAGAGCCCATCTACAAAATTGTACTCTGAGTACGCAGTCGGCCTCACTTAATTCCTGTACCAGAGTAATATGATACGGATGGTAATTGACTGATCGTAACAATCTACCTGTATGTGCCGTAGTTTGAGGGATTCCCAGTTCTCGTTCTATTTGACGGGTACTAATATGGGGATTTTGATGAACCATAGCCAAAACTGCGAGCAATCTAGGGTCATTATTATTATGAAGTCTATTCCTTCGCCTTTCGCGATGAAGTTATGAAGTTATTAAGTTATGAAGTTATGAAGATTATTACGAGATCTCCTTTCAATGTTTATAATTTGTTGATCAGTAGGATGGCGGCGATTTGGGAATCGCTCCGCATAAGTACGGGCAGTAAGTCTGTAATTTCTACCACATTCACCAAAGGTTATAAGAATATCGACTACTTCTGTAGGCGTATAATTTGCCATTTTACCAGAATTTTATCAGAGTACAAATGTTAAAAAAATACATAAACACTTGTGACTTTGGCACTAAATGGACAAAATTTTGGAGGGATACTTAGAGGAACTCCATCAGATGGAAAGTCCAAAATGTCTCGGTACTTCGGACCATTCAAGTTGCCTAAAGGGCAGGTTACGCTAAAAGCAGTTTCTTGAGAAGTAATTAATGAGTAATAAAAAATAATGAGAAGTTTGTTTTAAGACTAATTTCGAGTATTAACAATGAAAACGTAGTATTTTTATTGTTAATTTATTGCAGAATCGTAAGCATGGGTTCTCAGTAAGAGAAATCGAAGAAATTGAATTTCGTCGATTACAGCGCCATCTATCATGAATCGAGAAAAATGTTTCAGACAAATTGTATGTGTTTTTAGCCAAAGATTCCGAATATGCAATAAAAAATAGGGGTTCCCATTTAAGATTTCAAACTTGCCCCCCCTCACCGCCCAGGGGGAGGGGTGGGGGGGCTGATTTTAACGTCATTGTACGTCCCCCTCGAAATGACGAAATTTTGATTCTAAACATTTTTTCGTAGTGTGCTTATTTTTCGAGTTATTTGGCTGCCTAAGTTAAAATGGGACACCCTGACGTACAATGACGTTAAAATCAGCCCCCCACCCCTCCCCCTGGGCGGTGAGGGGGGGCAAGTTTGAAATCTTAAATGGGAACCCCTATTTTTTATTGCATATTCGGAATCTTTGGCTAAAAACACATACAATTTGTCTGAAACATTTTTCTCGATTCATGATAGATGGCGCTGTAATCGACGAAATTCAATTTCTTCGATTTCTCTTACTGAGAACCCATGCTTACGATTCTGTAATAAATTAACAATAAAAATACTACGTTTTCATTGTTAATACTCGAAATTAGTCTTAAAACAAACTTCTCATTATTTTTTATTACTCATTAATTACTTCTCAAGAAACTGCTTTTAGCGTAACCTGCCCTTTAGGCAACTTGAATGGTCCGAAGTACCGAGACATTTTGGACTTTCCATCTGATGGAGTTCCTCTAAGTATCCCTCCAAAATTTTGTCCATTTAGTGCCAAAGTCACAAGTGTTTATGTATTTTTTTAACATTTGTACTCTGATAAAATTCTGGTAAAATGGCAAATTATACGCCTACAAAAGTAGTCGATATTCTTATAACCTTTGGTGAATGTGGTAGAAATTACAGACTTACTGCCCGTACTTATGCGGAGCGATTCCCAAATCGCCGCCATCCTACTGATCAACAAATTATAAACATTGAAAGGAGATCTCGTAATAATCCACTTCATCGCAAAAGGCGAAGGAATAGACTTCATAATAATAATGACCCTAGATTGCTAATGAATGAATGAGTAATAAAAAATAATGAGAAGTTTATTTTAAGACTAATTTCGAGTATTAACAATGAAAACGTAGTATTTTTATTGTTAATTTATTACAGAATCGTAAGCATGGGTTCTCAGTAAGAGAAATCGAAGAAATTGAATTTCGTCGATTACAGCGCCATCTATCATGAATCGAGAAAAATGTTTCAGACAAATTGTATGTGTTTTTAGCCAAAGATTCCGAATATGCAATAAAAAATAGGGGTTCCCATTTAAGATTTCAAACTTGCCCCCCCTCACCGCCCAGGGGGAGGGGTGGGGGCTGATTTTAACGTCATTGTACGTCCCCCTCGAAATGACGAAATTTTGATTCTAAACATTTTTTCGTAGTGTGCTTATTTTTCGAGTTATTTGGCTGCCTAAGTTAAAATGGGTCACCTTGTATAGGGTAAACTCGGGTAAGATGGCCATAGTTTTTTAAAATGCAAAAAACATATATTTATTTTTGTTATTTTTTAACAATGTTTGGTATATTCCTTCACTGAAGCTTAAAGTACGTAAAACTATCGAAATTAAGAAGAAAACACCTAACATAAATTTTATATTATCAAAATATTACAACGTATGCATTGGCCATCTTATCTGACTTTTAAGGAAAAGATGGCCATAGCATTACGGGACAGTTGGCCATACATGTTTTAATGTTAAAGATAAACTTAACATTTTGTAAAATGATAAAAATAACTTATTGTTGGATATACGTTAATGCTCTCACATACACGCGCGCACTCATCTCTGGGCGTATGAACGTGATACACATAGTCGTGTTCACACGCGCTTAACTCTGCTGCCCTCTCTACGCAGCAGCCAGTCGTCAACGACCCATCATACCATGAGTCGTGTCGCTACATACTTATAAGTTTTAGACCGTCTTTGTAAAGATACCGAATAAAAACATTCGCACTTGGAACAAAACGTGAAATCACTAATTTGCTCAGTTAATTACCTACCACTGCTTTCTCTCCCACAGGTTATGGGCCCAGTGATGAGTGAAATATAATAGGTAAAAGGAAAACTGGAGTGAAAGTGAGTTGATGGTCGGTGAACGAAACCGAGAGTGAAAAGTTGGTTTGTGACCGCGTGGCAAGGCTAACCTACAAAAATGAGTTCCGACAGAGCGTCGCGCATCGCATTGCTAGATAAGAGAAATTATGGCGTCTGGCAAGTGCGGATGGAGTCCATTCTAGTAAAACACGACCGATGGGGCTACGTTAGCGGCGAAATCCCGATGCCGACTGGAAGTGATGCAACACCACGTGAAGTGGCGCGTTGGATGACCAACGACAAGAAGGCTAAGGCCGACATCATCCTGTCGATCAGTGACGCGGAATTGAAGACCGTGTCCAAATGTACAACATCGAAGGAGATTTGGGACAAGTTGCAGTCAATCCACGCATCGAGGGGACCGGTACGCAAGATAGAGTTGCTGACGGACATTACGTCACTCAAAATTGACGAGGACGACGACTTCCGGGAGCGACTGGACACATTTACCAGCGCAGTGGAGCAACTAGAAGGTATGAACATAAACATACCTAACGACATGTTAGTAGTATTAATACTAAAGGGCCTGCCGCCGAGCTTTGAGAATTTCAGATGTGCGATATACAACTAGAGTACAAGCGGACGGACGAAATGGTCGCCGACATTTTGACCAAGTCGCTGCCACGACTGAAACACGACGAGCTCGTGAACGCACTTGGAATGAGGGAGACAGCGTAAGAATATGTGTACGTGTTCACTTTAAGGGAGAGTGTTGGATATACGTTAATGCTCTCACATACACGCGCGCACTCATCTCTGGGCGTATGAACGTGATACACATAGTCGTGTTCACACGCGCTTAACTCTGCTGCCCTCTCTACGCAGCAGCCAGTCGTCAACGACCCATCATACCATGAGTCGTGTCGCTACATACTTATAAGTTTTAGACCGTCTTTGTAAAGATACCGAATAAAAACATTCGCACTTGGAACAAAACGTGAAATCACTAATTTGCTCAGTTAATTACCTACCACTGCCTTCTCTCCCACACTTATAATTTCAAATATTTATTATTAATAGTTACAAATTAATATAATTATGTGTAATTTAGTTGTAAACATATAATTACATATGATATTGCAATAATAACGTCAAAATTAAAATTCTTGTAAACTTTTAAAGAAACAAAACAAAACTTTCTATAATATTTTTAAAAAATAATGTGTATGTAAAGAACAATATATGTGTGTTACTTGGTTTTTAATATAGTTTTCCCACACATTTGGCAAATATCAACAAATGATGTACACGTTTCATGTAGCCACCGCTTGCAGCGGATGCATTGAATCCAATCTACTTTTTCCTTTGTGAGCTCATAATCCTCCTCACATCCAACACATATATTTGAAAGATTATTATCAGATACATGTAATTTAGTTTTTTGTTTAGAACAGCTACTGCTTGGAATAGCTTTGGTATGAATTAACTTTTCCTGAGTTTCCTTAGATGTTTTTCTAATAGTTTTTTTGGGCGCATTTTTTAATTTTATTTTTTTTATGTTTTCAGGAGACGTTAAGTTAACAATTTGATCGTTTCGGCGTTTTAATACAGAATCTTTTATTATAGATGGTACTGGAGAAATTTCATTTAGTAATTTTGTAGGAGAAACAATAACACGTTGTACATTTTCGTCAACAATATCAACTGGTAAGTCAATAATATCAGCAATATCAAGTTGAGAGTCAATATCAACAATATCTAAGTATATTTTGTATATCGTATATAACTGTAAAATTAGCTGTGTTAACT
Source organism: Crematogaster levior (assembly GCA_901521435.1). Lineage (NCBI taxonomy): Eukaryota > Metazoa > Arthropoda > Insecta > Hymenoptera > Formicidae > Crematogaster > Crematogaster levior. The sequence continues at coordinate 16,557 of CABEGB010000271.1, read as the reverse complement.
TCAACTTCATTATATGTATTTTCCAAAGAATCTTCAAGTAACGGGGAAATTGGTCTCGCTGGAGTAGGATTTGTTGATATATTATCATCAGATTTAACAAATGCATAGTCAGGAATTGCATCAGGGTTAAAAGGATAAATTCCGGTGGCTCTAAATCCCGAAATAGCGTTTGCTGGTGTTGCTGATTTGCTCCAGGTTTCATTTAATAGTCCTCCAAATTGCATTCGTGTAAGTTTTCGACCAGGATGATTTTTCAGCCATTTAGAAGCAGCATCAGAAAAATTCTTTTTTACGGATTTAAAAACAGCACGATCTAGAGGCTGTAGATAATGTGTAGTATGACTGGGAAGACAAATTAACAAAATACCTTCGGATTGCGCGAACTCAAGCATTTCGATAGAATTGCAATGAGAAGAATGGCCATCTAGAATTAAAGCTACAGGTCCTACTGGCTTTCGGGGAAGAAAGTGATTTTTAAGCCAGTTAAAAAATAATATCGTATTTATATAAGCTGATTTTTCAGACATGTAAACAACAGATCCTGGAGGCATGCCATCTTCGAATTCTGGTTTTTTGTTTTTGCCTTTCATTATACAAGCCGGAGGAAGAAATACACCCTCTGCATTACAGCAAGTTACTACTGTTATTGTTTCTCCTCTTTCTCCAGAACTTACAGAAGAAACAGATTTTGAACCTTTTTCAGAGATAACATAACCAGGACGATTATTTAACTGTAAGCCAGTTTCATCCATATTATAAATAGAACCTGGCTTATTAAATAGCCCATTTTGTTCAAAAATTTCACCCAGAAGTTTAAAATACTCACTTACTCTTTGTCTATTCATACCAAGACTTCTGGCAAGAGATAAACCTTCGGATTTGCGTACAGAAATATCAGGATGTCTAGATAAAAATGAATAAAGCCACTCATATCCAGCTTTTTGAGTTTCATTATTGAATCTGTGTTTGATTCCAAGTTGATTAGCAAAGTTATAAGCCAGTGTACGAAGGTCATCTCGAGTAAGCGGAAAACCATGCTTTTGCATCTTTTTAATATGATGTACCATTCTTTCTTCATTCTTCATTCCAAGTGAGCAGGTACCCTGCTGGAAAAAATGGATTGAAATCGATTAAAAAATTTTCAATCAATTACAATGCGAAATCTTAATTCCACTTTGTAGAATTAAAGCGCATTAACATACAAAATATATAGAAAATGATTAAAAACGATTTTAAAAAATCGATTAAAATCGATTAAACATTCATAAAAATTTTAGCATTTTTATTGATATTCAATCTATTTTAATCGATTTTTTTTATCGTTTTTAATCATCTTCTATATATTTTGTATGTTAATGCGCTTTAATCCTACAAAGTGGAATTAAGATTTTGCATTGTAATTGATTGAAAATTTTTTAATCAATTTCAATCAAATGTTCAACGGAATTAATCAATCGATTTTAATCGATTTTTTAAAATCGTTTTTAATCATTTTCTATATATTTTGTATGTTAATGCGCTTTAATTCTACAAAGTGGAATTAAGATTTCGCATTGTAATTGATTGAAAATTTTTTAATCGATTTCAATCCATTTTTTCCAGCAGGGTAGGCCCCATTCCACCTTTTGTTGCGTTAGCAGATTTAAATCTTCTTTCAAGAGTCTTTCTGGGAATACCATTTTGAATACTTGCTTGACGTATAGAAGGGCCATTTTGAATGGCTTCTAGGGCTGCAGTTAACTGCTCCTGCGACCATTTACCTCGCGTATGTTTTCGATTCCTATATTTATTTGGCATCTATAAAAACACAAACACTGTCACTATTTATAAATACCATTTATAAATATTATTATTGTCTTTTCGAAAATTCTAAAGTAATTTCTATCACCTTGCACGTGATATATTAACTATGCTTTGTCAGCACACAAGATAGGTTTTATAACCTCACTTCCTAACCTTATTTTTAGCAGTACAGTTTACCGTTTTTCCGTATAAGTAAAAGTTAATTGACTACCGTGTCACTTGTGCGATAAATATTGTTAAATTCTTTCTATAAAAACTCAAGAAATAACGCAATTAAATGATGAGATTCTCGCTTGACAGTTAAACATTTACGACGTAAGTATCACGATATTTCCCGAAACTAGAACAAAATCAAAATAAAAAAATCTTATAATACTTTTATTGCACATCATCCACAATCCTCTTTTATAATAACAAAAAGCCAGTGTCACGAGCTGTGTGAAGCAATCGACTTTTGTCTCGCAGAATGATAGTTATACTAATATATCGATTGTATGGGCCGACTTATCATGAAAAAAGTGGGCCATCTTACCCAAACTGTGAGGAAAAGATGACCATAGTATTTATAAATAAATAGTGAAAATAGAAATACAAATTATAGGCCAAATTACAATTTATATACCTTAATTATGTGTGTAACGTTGATTACGGCAGCTTAACTGTAATTTATTCGATGTTATAGCAGCTTTTAGCGGACACATGAAAAACTTTGCAGGCAGTCGAAAATAAAAATATGATATAATATTTATAATATTGTTATTTCGAATAGTGTACGCACATAAACTACTGTAAATATTGATTATCTTTGAGAATGACTACAAAAATGCACTTTTTAGCTATTATTGAAGAAATTACAGCCATGGGCCATTTCTTTTCTGTATGGCCATCATACCCGAGTTTACCCTATATATACAGGGTGACCCATTTTAACTTCCCCACCTGAATTTCTCGTAATCTAAGCCAGATAGAGAAAAATGGTCCAGACAAAAGTAGAAGGGGACAGAGGGGGTCACGTAATGGTACCAAGGACCTTGACCTTGAACTCGATTTTCAAGGTTATTTCAAGGTCAAAGTGATTTTTTTAAATGGCATCCCCTATTTTTTATTGCATATTCTTGTAGCTTATCTCGAGACCTTTCCAAAACACTATAAATAAATGTTTTTTTGTTAAATATTTTCCGAGTTATAAGGCTTGAAATAATTTCTTAATTTTACATAAACTATAAAATATCTCGTAAAATATTCACTTTTCGATGACCTTACCTCAATACTTTTATGCACAGAATAATGAGAGGAATCAATTGGTGTAAAGAAAACACATAGTTGTTTTTAAGAAAATATATGTAATTGTTAATTACAAATTGCACATTTTTTCTTAAAAACAACTATGTGTTTTCTTTACACCAATTGATTTCTCTCATTATTCTGTGCATAAAAGTATTGAGGTAAGATCATCGAAAAGTGAATATTTTACGAGATATTTTATAGTTTATGTAAAATTAAGAAATTATTTCAAGCCTTATAACTCGGAAAATATTTAACGAAAAAACATTTATTTATAGTGTTTTGGAAAGGTCTCGAGATAAGCTACAAGAATATGCAATAAAAAATAGGGGATGCCATTTAAAAAAATCATTTGACCTTGAAATAACCTTGAAAATCGAGTTCAAGGTCAAGATCCTTGGTACCGTTACGTGACCCACTCTGTCCCCTTCTACTTTTGTCTGGACCATTTTTCTCTATCTGGCTTAGATTACGAGAAATTCAGGTGGGAAAGTTAAAATGGGTCACCCTGTATATATATATTGTTGCATCCGCTCTCGCCACCCGGTGCGCTCCGTGTTGTGGAGCGCTCCTTGGCAACGAGTTTTCTCCTGTTTAACAGCGTTCGGTCTTGATGTCTGATCTTTCTAAGAGATCGGATGTGTTATTTGTATTTCGTCCTCGTTACTAATAAAGAGTTCCTTAAATAACTATCGTGTGTTAATTCCGCTGAGGCGGAGAGTGCCGCGTGTGTCAGTGAGTGTGTGCCTGTGTTGGAGCGACCGGCGCAGAGGCGCAACAATATATATATATATATATATATATATATATATATACAGGGTGTCCCATTATAAAACATCCAGTCGAATATTTCGAAAACCAAGCCCGGGAGAGAAAAATTTTTCAGACAAAAGTTATTTGGTTTTGAAGGGCCCATAAGATGATACCATTGGTTTGACCTTGAAGAATTATTTGAAAGTTACATGAAAGTCACCTCAATTTTTTTAAATGGCATCCCCTATTTTTTATTACATATTCTTGTAGCTGACTTCAAGAGCTTTCCAAAACACTATAATAAAGTATTTTTTTATTAAGTATTTTCCGAGTTATAAAGCTTGAAATAATTTCATAATTTTACATAAACTGTAAAATATCTCGTAAAATATTTACTTTTCGATGACCTTACCTCAATACTTTTATGCACAGAATAATGAGAGGAACCAATTGGTGTCAAGAAAACACATAGTTGTTTTTAAGAAAAAATATACAATTTGTAACTAACAATTACATATTTTTTCTTAAAAACAACTATGTGTTTTCTTTACACCAATTGATTCCTCTCATTATTCTGTGCATAAAAGTATTGAGATAAGGTCATCGAAAAGTAAATATTTTACGAGATATTTTACAGTTTATGTAAAATTAAGAAATTATTTCAAGCTTTATAACTCGGAAAATACTTCATGAAAAAATACTTTATTATAGTGTTTTGGAAAGCTCTCGAGGTCAACTACAAGAATATGTAATAAAAAATAGGGGATGCCATTTAAAAAAATTGAGGTGACTTTCATGTAACTTTCAAATAATTCTTCAAGGTCAAACCAATGGTATCATCTTATGGGCCCCTCGAAACCAAATAACTTTTGTCTGAAAAATTTTTCTCTCCCGGGCTTGGTTTTCGAAATATTCGACTGGATGTTTTATAATGGGACACCCTGTATATAATATATATATATACAGGGTGTCCGATAATTCGAAGTCCACCCGTAAACTGCAGGTAGAGTAGGTTAAACTGAGCATAAAAGTCCTGTATCATTTTTTGATATTCTTAATATTTACCGAGATATTAACGAAAAAAGATCGGCGAATCCGCGCGAGGAAAGCGCGCGCGGCGAGAAGGACGTCCCACCGCTACGTGCTCACTAAGCGCGCAGTGAGACGGTGGGAGGAGCCTACGAGCGTAATACTAGAACACTGCGGCGACCGCGCCGAATTATTGGTATAATTCCACCGCTCTATCTCCCACCGCCACACTGCGCGCTTAGTGAGCACGTAGCGGTGGGACGTCCTTCTCGCCGCGCGAGCAAAGCGCGCGCGGATTCGCCGATATTTTTTGTTAATATCTCGGTAAATATTAAGAATATCAAAAAATGATACAGGACTTTTATGCTCAGTTTAACCTATTCTACCTGCAGTTTACGGGTGGACTTCGAATTATCGGACACCCTGTATATATATATATATATATATATATACAGGGTTGGGCAAAAGTCCGGAAACGGTCAAATATCTCGAAAAGGATCAACTATAGCGAAAAATTGTAAATAGCAAAGTTGTAGGGCTTAAAAAAATGTACCTAATGATGACTAAAAATTTTACTTTGAGTGGAGGACGAAGATCATATAAAAGTCAAATTGAATTTTTTAAATGGAACTGCCTACTTTTTATTGCATATTCTTATAGCTTATCTCGAGACCTTTCCAAAACACTATAATAAAGTATTTTTTTGTTAAGTATTTTCCGAGTTATAAAGCTTGAAATAATTTCATAATTTTACATAAACTGTAAAATATCTCGTAAAATATTTACTTTTCGATGACCTTACCTCAATACTTTTATGCACAGAATAATGAGAGGAATCAATTGGTGTAAAGAAAACACATAGTTGTTTTTAAGAAAAAATATGTAATTGTTAGTTACAAATTGCATATTTTTTCTTAAAAACAACTATGTGTTTTCTTGACACCAATTGGTTCCTCTCATTATTCTGTGCATAAAAGTATTGAGGTAAGGTCATCGAAAAGTAAATATTTTACGAGATATTTTACAGTTTATGTAAAATTATGAAATTATTTCAAGCTTTATAACTCGGAAAATACTTAACAAAAAAATACTTTATTATAGTGTTTTGGAAAGGTCTCGAGATAAGCTATAAGAATATGCAATAAAAAGTAGGCAGTTCCATTTAAAAAATTCAATTTGACTTTTATATGATCTTCGTCCTCCACTCAAAGTAAAATTTTTAGTCATCATTAGGTACATTTTTTTAAGCCCTACAACTTTGCTATTTACAATTTTTCGCTATAGTTGATCCTTTTCGAGATATTTGACCGTTTCCGGACTTTTGCCCAACCCTGTATATATATATATACATATATATTTATTTGGCATTCTTGTATAATATTTTATGTAATTTATATCATGTACTCATTATATTAATATAAAGTAATTAATAAACACATCTCTTACAATACATATTTATATTTTATAATAATGTTTTAGATATTTTATTTAAAAAACAAGTTCTGCGTCAGCTACAAGTTATAAATTTAAAACAAACACAAATGTGGGAGGATATACAAACCATTTTAACAACGATTAATAGAATGCAAGATGATAAATTGTTAATGACAAATAATAATGAAGAGAGTATTTTTAATAAGTTTGTTTTTCCTTTAAAAACAATAACTGAATTGAATGCTGTAGAAGATTATTTAACAGATGAGCAAAATACTAATATGTTTGTAAGTAGAAATTTAAATAATGTCTTTTTTTGTTTTTATTAATATATTATTTTATATTAGGTGAGAGAATTAACAAAAGTTGGCGGAGCTACATATAAACACACAGTAAAAAGAATAATGTATCGATTATTTTCCAATGAAGTTGCAGAAAATTATAGTTGGATAGGATTTAAAGGAAAAAATAAGTTTTCTCTTTTACGTATTTCAGCCGTTATAATAAGTAAGGAAACATATATTAATTTTTATGTAAAAATCACTATGTAAGTAATTAAATTTGAAATAATATTTTTTTTGTTTTATAGTGGCAGTGCAAAAGATGCATAATGCAATCACATTGTGTGATATCGAAACAGCCATTAAAATGTGGCTAGTAAAAGCCAAATCAAGAAATGCAAAAAAAGCTACATAGTTTAAATATTTCTTTTGTATGTGTTAATGCAGTGACTTGTTAATGACAAAACTTTATTTTTTATTTTATTTTAATTTTATAAATATTTTATTTTATAGCGGCAGTGCAAAAACCGCAATTATTTTTTTAAATATGTTTATTTGATTTGTTAAAAATAAAACTATATTTAATTTTTTTGTGACAAATTCTATTAATTTTTATAAATAAATAAATAAATATATATATATATAGTTTTTAATTGCAGCAACGCAATGCCACGTATATATATAGTTTATGCATTTATGTGTGCAATATATACGCGTGCGTGTGTGCGTGCGTGCGTGCGTGCGCGCACGTCTCTGCGATAGCGTGCGTGCGTTCGTGCGTGTGTGTGTGTGTGTGTATTGATAGAAAACAGGCTGAACAATAAATCTATCTAAAATCAAAATATATTTTATCATAAAGAAATATAATAAAAAGCAATGTATAGACAAAAACATGTATTTTAATTTAGTAAATTAAAATCATATCATTATTATATTTTATTTCGGTATTTAAGATAAAATATATATTTTGATTTTAAGTTTATTTTTATGCTTGTTTTACATCAAAACATTTGATAAATATACATTGTTATAAAATGACATGGGGAAAAAGTCCATACAAAATTGGTTTTATATGGAATTTTGTCAATATCTGATCATATCTTGTCAAATACAGTCATATCCCAGATAACACAAACCTATTCTATAAATGTTCTATAAATATTCTTCAGTGAATATTGGAATATTCTAATAAAGTGAAAAATATATTTTATGAATATGCATAGAACATGAAAATGAGACCGTTCTAAATATTCTGAATAAATCTAGAGAATATTCTGTACAAGTTCAAAAAATATTCTAAATATGTCCGGAGAATATATAAAGAAGGTTTTGGGAAATGTTCATAGAACATTCTAATTTGATTATGATATTCCGGGAAAAAAAGTCCATATAAAGTTGGTTTTATATGGATTTTGTCAATATCTGATCATGTTATACCAAATATAGTCATATGATATCATATATGGTTATAATCATATGTGATCATTTATTCATTTATGGCATAACCATATATACATATATCATATGACTGTATTTAACAAGATATGATCAGATATTGACAAAATTCTATATAAAACCAATTTTGTATGGACTTTTTCCCCATGTCATTTTATAACAATGTATATTTATCAAATGTATTTTTGATGTAAAACAAGCATAAAAATAAACTTAAAATCAAAATATATATTTTATCTTAAATACCGAAATAAAATATAATAATGATATGATTTTAATTTACTAAATTAAAATACATGTTTTTGTCTATACATTGCTTTTTATTATATTTCCTTATAATAAAATATATTTTGATTTTAGATACATTTTTTATTGTTCAGTCTGTTTTCTATCAATACACACACACACACACACACACACACAATATCACAACACACACAACACACACACAATACACACACACACACACACACACACACATCATACATACATATACGTATATATTAAAGCGTAAATGTATAAAATATATATACTATATATATATATATATATATATATATATATTTATTTATTTATTTATTTATTTATCAAAATAGATAGAATTTGTCACAAAAAAATTAAATATAGTTTTATTTTTAACAAATCAAATAAACATATTTTTAAAAAATAATTGCGGTTTTTGCACTGTCGCTATAAAACAAAATATTTATAAAATTAAAATAAAATAAAAAATAAAGTTTTGTCATTAACAAGTCACTGCATACATTAACACATACAAAAGAAATATTTAAACTATGTAGCTTTTTTTGCATTTCTTGATTTGGCTTTTACTAGCCACATTTTAATGGCTGTTTCGATATCACACAATGTGATTGCATTATGCGTCTTTTGCACTGCCGCTATAAAACAAAAAAAATATTATTTCAAATTTAATTACTTATATATAGTGATTTTTACATAAAAATTAATATATGTTTCCTTACTTATTATAACGGCTGAAATACGTAAAAGAGAAAACTTATTTTTTCCTTTAAATCCTATCCAACTATAATTTTCTGCAACATCATTGGAAAATAATCGATACATTATTCTTTTTACTGTGTGTTTATATGTAGCTCCGCCAACTTTTGTTAATTCTCTCACCTAATATAAAATAATATATTAATAAAAACAAAAAAAGACATTATTTAAATTTCTACTCACAAACATATTAGTATTTTGCTCATCTGTTAAATAATCTTCTACAGCATTCAATTCAGTTATTGTTTTTAAAGGAAAAACAAACTTATTAAAAATACTCTCTTCATTATTATTTGTAATTAACAATTTATCATCTTGCATTTTATTAATCGTTGTTAAAATAGTTTGTATATCCTCCCACATTTGTGTTTGTTTTAAATTTATAACTTGTAGCTGACGCAGAACTTGTTTTTTAAATAAGATATCTAAAATAATATTATAAAATATAAATATGTATTGTAAAAGATGTGTTTATTAATTACTTTATATTAATATAAGTACACGATATAAGTTATACAAAATATTATACAAGATTGCCAAATAAAATATATATATATATATATACACTACCGTAAATTTTTGCAACACCCTCCAAAATTTTAAAACGTACATAGCATACAATATTATAAGATTTTATCGATATTTTTATATAATATATACAGGGTGGACCATTTTAATCTATAATGGAAAATATGTCGGAATGTTGGTGAGATACAAGAAAATGTTTTAGACAAAAGTTTTGTGACTTCGAGGGGCCCATAAGATGATACCATTGGTTTGACCTTGAAGAATTATTTGAAAGTTACATGAAAGTCACCTCAATTTTTTTAAATGGCATTCCCTATTTTTTATTACATATTCTTGTAGCTGACTTCAAGAGCTTTCCAAAACACTATAATAAAGTATTTTTTTATTAAGTATTTTCCGAGTTATAAAGCTTGAAATAATTTCATAATTTTACATAAACTGTAAAATATCTCGTAAAATATTTACTTTTCGATGACCTTACCTCAATACTTTTATGCACAGAATAATGAGAGGAACCAATTGGTGTCAAGAAAACACATAGTTGTTTTTAAGAAAAAATATGCAATTTGTAACTAACAATTACATATTTTTTCTTAAAAACAACTATGTGTTTTCTTTACACCAATTGATTCCTCTCATTATTCTGTGCATAAAAGTATTGAGATAAGGTCATCGAAAAGTAAATATTTTACGAGATATTTTACAGTTTATGTAAAATTAAGAAATTATTTCAAGCTTTATAACTCGGAAAATACTTCATGAAAAAATACTTTATTATAGTGTTTTGGAAAGCTCTCGAGGTCAGCTACAAGAATATGTAATAAAAAATAGGGGATGCCATTTAAAAAAATTGAGGTGACTTTCATGTAACTTTCAAATAATTCTTCAAGGTCAAACCAATGGTATCATCTTATGGGCCCCTCGAAACCAAATAACTTTTGTCTGAAAAATTTTTCTCTCCCGGGCTTGGTTTTCGAAATATTCGACTGGATGTTTTATAATGGGACACCCTGTATATAAATATACTGAAAAATAAATATAGATATACATGTATGCAGTACATGTACTATAGTCAATTATAATTTTAAATGAAATAAAGAAAATACTCGCGTATAAGTTTGTTGATAAGTGCAAGGCACATTAAAGGTTAGGAAATCAGTTGTAGTTCGAATGAAACAAGGAAAGTGCTCATGCAAAAATTCTCATCGCGTATATTTATATTTATTTTTCAGTATATATGTATAAGCCCAGTTATATTTTAAAGCATTATGCATTAGATATTGAAAACTGATTACCTTAATTAGCTCCATAAACGTGAAACTATTTAACCGTTCAAGCGTACACTCAGCACAAACACTATTACTTCTTCACTTCAGATATCACTTGCAATTGGTCTTTTCACAACCAATCACTTAACCTTTCTTTTTGAGCGTTATTAATTTTGTCCATACAAAATAAGTACATTCTATGAATATTAACAGAATGTATTGATATAGTACATTTATTCTAAAATTCTATAATATTCTAAGTATATTTATAAAATATCCTTTTAAATTAAGAATATTCTATAAAGATTCATAGATTATTCTGTAAGAATATTCTCAATATAGTATATTTGACGCTGAATAGAATATTCAAAGAATATATTGTGCTATCTGGGATGATATCATATATGTATATATGGTTATACCATAAATGAATAAATGATCACATATGATTATAACCATATATGATATCATATGACTATATTTGGCATAACATGATCAGATATTGACAAAATCCATATAAAACCAACTTTATATGGACTTTTTTCCCGGAATATCATAATCAAATTAGAATGTTCTATGAACATTTCCCAAAACCTTCTTTATATATTCTCCGGACATATTTAGAATATTTTTTGAACTTGTACAGAATATTCTCTAGATTTATTCAGAATATTTAGAACGGTCTCATTTTCATGTTCTATTCATAAAATATTTTTTTCACTTTATTAGAATATTCCAATATTCACTGAAGAATATTTATAGAACATTCCCAGATAGCCAAGTCTGTCGAAAACAGATTTATGCAAACGTCTGCTTTCAATTTATGTCAGCAAAAAAGTCACAAATTTGGTACAGAAGTTGTTATGACCGATTAAGTCAACAAACTGGTGCTGAAAATCGAGCAGACCCTGCTGACAGACTCCGACAGCAGATACCGAGCAGAATCTGCTAACATGACTTGACGTCAGATTTGCGGCAGAAACCGAGCAAGACGGTGCACAGTCTGATTGACGGCAGATTGACAGCAGAAACCGAGCATAATTTTGCAGTTTTTGATTATTGATAAAATGAGGCATTTAAATAGATTTATATAAAGGGTTCTCCACTTTCTTGGATTAAAATACATAAAAAATTAAATATATTATATTAAGAAAGCTGACACACACACACACACATACACCACCCATACACACACACCACCCATACACACACAATTATTGTAATCGCAAATTATGGAATATTATATAAAATATTACAATCATAATTTTAAAGTACGAATACAATTATATAAACTGATATTTTCCGCGTATCGCGTTATACCAATCAGAAGCATTACTGTTTTGCAGCGTATAAGAAGAGCAACAGAATTACGTATCTGATTAGACGATTATACGCAGTACGTGCAAAATATCAGTCTATATTGCCCTATATTTCTTGCTCAAATTTTAAGTGTAATATTTTGTATATTTTCTTAATTTTGCGATTACTACAATTATGATATTTTTATAAATAAAAAATCAATTAGACAGATTTAAATATTGCATGTGCACAATTTTTTTGAAACCCCTGTATCTATAAGTATTAATAAATAAAACAGGTTTGTATGCCAAAATTGAACTATACAAATTATATAGAAAACTGTTTATTATATCTGCATGTGTGCAGAGATTTGAATAACAATATATGACATGTTGAAGGTACAGACTGCAGTACAAGATACTAGTCAATCAATTGTATCTACAAATATATAAATAATAAACGTGTGACTAGTCTAAGTCTTTTATTTCCACGACCGATAAAAAAATTCCAATGGAAGAAAGGTTCAACAATGTATCACGAGAAAAAGCATATGGTGATTTTGATTAAAGCTTTTCATCTGATGATATAGATGTTATATTTTTTCGTTATGCACGGTTGATGATGTCTCAGAAAATTCTGGATCCCAAAATCCTTTAATAGAAAAGATTATTATACATTTTACATTATCAATGTATTATATACAATATAAATGATTAGAAACATATGTTATCATTCATATATAAATAAATATAAATATATATATATATATACAGGGTGTCCGATAATTCGAAGTCCACCCGTAAACTGCAGGTAGAGTAGGTTAAACTGAGCATAAAAGTCCTGTATCATTTTTTGATATTCTTAATATTTACCGAGATATTAACAAAAAATATCGGCGAATCCGCGCGCGTTTTGCTCGCGCGGCGAGAAGGACGTCCCACCGCTACGTGCTCACTAAGCGCGCAGTGTGGCGGTGGGAGATAGAGCGGTGGGATTATACCAATAATTCGGCGCGGTCGCCGCAGTGTTCTAGTATTACGCTCGTAGGCTCCTCCCACCGTCTCACTGCGCGCTTAGTGAGCACGTAGCGGTGGGACGTCCTTCTCGCCGCGCGCGCTTTCCTCGCGCGGATTCGCCGATCTTTTTTCGTTAATATCTCGGTAAATATTAAGAATGTCAAAAAATGATACAGGACTATTCTGCTCAGTTTAACCTACTCTACCTGCAGTTTACAGTTGATCTTCGAATTACCAGACACCCTGTATATATATATATATATATATATATATATATATATATACCTTTTGGTGTATGCGGTCTATTATACTTATGCCGATGCCTTGAGCATTTATTTTTTCGTTTCTGTAATTCGCTTTCAGACAGAGACAGACTCTTGTAATACTAAAAATTACGTATAGAAATTGTTTATATAGAAAAGTATTTAGATTTTATTATGTAATATTAATATTTACTTTTTCACATTCTCAGCAATCTGTACCATTTAATTTTGATCTGCTAGCTTTGGATTGTATATTAATCTGCTTTTTCTTTTTCTTTTGCAATCTGTAAGTAATATATACTTCAATGAGATATGTGTAACAGATATTTACATTATTAAATATTAAATAATATTATTTACACATATACCTAGTCAGTGATGCTTTCTCAGCAGGTGGTTTGTTTTCTATATCATCTAATTGTAAATCTAGGTTTTTAGATGATAATAAGCTTTCATCAAAGGCACCATGCTTTTTCTCGTGACACATTATTAAATCTTTCTTCCATTGGAATTTTTTTATCGGCCGTGGAAATAAAAGGCTTGGACTAGTCCCACGTTCATTATTCGTATTTGTAGATACAATTGATTGACTAGTATCTTGTACTGCAGTCTGTATCTTATCCTAAAAGATTAAACGAAATATTAAAACAATCATATACTGCGATAACAGAAAATTCTATATATTGCATATTAATGAGAAATGATACATTAATCAAAGCACATTGAATTAATGTAAATTGCATCGATTCGACTAGACCCCAAATGACAGTTTGAATGGCAGTTTGTATGTTATGCGTTATGCAAAAGTGTGTGTTCGGGCCTATAGAGAATAGAGGGGCTACGTTCAGTCTCTTTCTACATTGTTATGGTTGCGCAGTAAGAGACAATATATACAGGGTGTCAGATAATTCGAAGTCCACCCGTAAACTGCAGGTAGAGTAGGTTAAACTGAGCAGAAAAGTCCTGTATCATTTTTTGATATTCTTAATATTTACCGAGATATTAACAAAAAAAGATTGGCGAATCCGCGCGAGGGAAGCGCGCGCGGCGAGAAGGACGTCCCACCGCTACGTGCTCACTAAGCGCGCAGTGAGACGGTGGGAGGAGTCTACGAGCGTAATACTGAAACACCGCGGCGACCGCACCGAATTATTGGTGTAATCCCACCGCTCTATCTCCCACCGCTTCACTGCGCGCCTAGTGAGCACGTAGCGGTGGGACGTCCTTCTCGCCGCGCGCGCTTTGCTCGCGCGGATTCGCCAATCTTTTTTTGTTAATATCTCGGTAAATATTAAGAATATCAAAAAATGATACAGGACTTTTCTGCTCAATTTAACCTACTCTACCTGCAGTTTACGGGTGGACTTCGAATTATCTGACACCCTGTATATGACATTGTGCGATAATAATAATAGAACATAAAACAAGTGTCCTTTGATAATACAAACTTATATATTTAATCATAGTAAAAAATTAAATTAAATTAAAAAATAAAAATTTAAATATTAATTAAAATGTGATTAAAATATAAAAATATATACAAATTTAACATTGCAATATTTTTTTTTACTTTTTATTACGCAAAATTTTTTTTAATTAATCGAAGACACTATAATTAGTAAGAGAGACATATTATATATTTTTTGACATTTTTAATTTTATAAACAATTTCATTATTTACACATAAAAATACACACGTAAAATGTTCTTATCTCTCTGCAACTAAAGATTAAAATTGCAAAAAGATTTTATAAAGATTGCGCTCGACAAAAAACATGCTTATATTATTAATTTAAAAAAAAAATTGATACTTATAACTCTTGAAAATAATATAGAGTCAAATAATTTTATTATACAATAGCAATTAATGCCGATATAAATTGAACGAACTGGCAAAAAGACGCGATGAACATTGCTTTTGTTGCGCGCGCAATAAGATAAAGATAAAAAGAGATAAAATGAGTCCCTCTATTCTCGCTCTCTCTCAGTTCTGCTGCCTTCACATGCACTGAGTTGACTATTTTCTCTTTCCAATATAGAGATAAGAGATAACCTCTGCACTAGTGCAGCTAAGTTATCAGGTAGTATAGAAATAAAAAACAGATCCTAAAATCTAACAGTAAGTAATAAATGTACATACCTTTTTTATTGAGTGCATTTTTTAAGTTTATCCCTTTTGAGAGAATTTTCACTTCAATGCTCACTGTAACAGTTAAACTCGAAATAGTAGAGCCACGCGGTCCGCGTGTACACTGTTACGTCCCGCGGTTCGAGATAAAATAGGATAAGATAAAACAAGAGAAATTCTGTGTTAATGGAAATAAGAAGAAATGAGTCTTGATATGAAGACTGATCCGCGGTTCGCAATACTTTTCCTTCACAGGTACTACCTCAGTGTACCTGCGGAGGTGCTCTCCTTTATTGGTTTTCGATCAACCTGCTTACACAGGCTTTATCGGGGATTGGCGAGAGCTGTCGTCACAGAGGGTTAAGCGAGAAGGAGTAATTTGAAAATAACTGATTTATGGCAATTCAAAACTCACGAGTACGTTATTAAATAAGGAAAATAGCAGTATTAACAAAATTACACGAAATATTCAATTCAATGAACAATAAACACATGAAATATTCAATTCAATAAAAAGGGTTAATAATATAATTAACACAGGGTAGTTATTAAATATTTTATTTCTTCAGGCAGAGACAAGTTGCTAGTGCAGAAGTAAAAGAGAAAACGAGAGATACTAATAGAAATAAAATAATCGAATGAAACAAATGAACAGTTATAATAATAAAGGAAGGCTTTTGTTGGAAATAGTAATACATGAATTTAAAATGTTGATTTAATTATTTAGAAGGTTCAATTATAATGACTGAAAGAATCATTCGAGATAATTCCAATATTTATCATTACAAGGGAAAAACGGAACCACGGCCCTCAACCTAGCTCTGCTAGAGTTTTTGGTTTTTTTTTTTTTTTTTTTTTTTTTTTTACCCAACAACAAAAAACAAAACCACCCTCAACCTAGCTCTGCTAGAGTTTTGGAATCCGTGGCCAAAGGAAAAATCAGGAAGGAAAAACAACGGCCCTCAACCTAGCTCTGCTAGAGTTTTTGGTACACGC
>CABEGB010000270.1:0-47766 GCA_901521435.1 Crematogaster levior | reverse complement strand
TATATATATAATTTTAGTTATTATATTAAACACTCGGTTACGTATTATGTATTATTTTGTATAATATGTGAATCACAGTTTTTGATTTTTCGAGAACTTAAAACTAATAGAGGTGTTTATATATGATTGTTAGTCGATATTATCGAATATATTCGATACGAATAACAATAAACACCTCTACCGAAAAAACACAATATATTTAAAATATTGTTGCGCTCACACACGACTCCGCGGCTCTCTGCACTCTCTCACGCACTCGCGACACGCCCGCAAAAAGAACAACCCAAGGGTTGCAGAAAAGAACGGTTTATTTTCAAGCAAACGCTACAAAAGTCCTTCCTGGCTTGACAGTTCAAACCAAACAACACGCCTGGCAACGCGTAAACAAGCGTCGCCAGGGAACAGGAAGCATCTTTCGGTGCGTAACTTCCCTGCGCACCAGGCGGCCGGACGCGGGCGCAACAATATGTTATGAATTAATATATTAATATGTACTTGAAATACAGTATATTATTAAAATTATAGGCTCATATTTTTCAGCAAAAAAAGTACGTCAAATTCGTGATAAAATCATCATAAATCAATGATCCGGAGCTCATTTTAGAAGAGTAAAGTCTCAACTTTAGTGTTTATATGATAGCTACTGTTCTTGAAGTTAATTTATCACTTGATTCTGTATAATGTTGACGAATAAGTTTGAAATATGTAAAGTAATTATAAAAAGTAATTATAAAAGTAACTATTAAATTAGTTGTTACTTAAAAAAAATTTATAGAGTTATAAATAAATTAAGTGTTACAGTTATAGATAAAAAAAGAAATTAAGTTGTAACTTATTAATTAGTAAATAATTCTAACTATTACTATTTCATTACAATTAACTCGTTACTTGTAACAAAGTTCCCACATAACACATGGACATAATTACAACATAATTCGGATGTCCGAAGCGAGCACCAAGGACATCCGATGGACGTCCCATGTACATCCTGTGGATATAATATGTTCCGCCTAACAACATTCATAGGCTATAGACGGGACATCCAGCGGACATTCTTAGTGCTTGGTACGGACACTATGTCCAAATTATGTCGTAATTATGTCTATATATTATGTGGATATAATGACTGCGTTCAGCAGAAAAAGCAGCTCAGTGAGCGCTTAATAATTTTTTAATGTGATTAGTTTGTATGCTTAGATCCAGCAAAGAACTAAAGAAAATAATCAATCACATTAAAGAATCACTAAACAGTCGCCACGAGCTGCTTTTTCTGCTGAACGCAACCAATGTTTCAATAATGCTCATTGAGAACTATTGAGATCATTATATTCGATAGTTATATATTATATTTATTATATATATTATATTATATTTGAAATGCAAGAACAGCATTTTATTATTAACGCATGTTCTACTCTAGTCAAAAAGTTGTACTACTAAACAAAAAAATAAGTTCTTGGCATTTATAAAAACAAAATTAACGGTATTTCTCAAATCTGATTGTTCAATTCCATGACAGTGTAACTTTTTTCGGACAAACGAACAATCAGACGATTGAGTTGTTGGACGTTGGGCGAAAAAGCTATCAAACAATTCGAATATTCAGACGATTGAAATACATCTAAATTAACTTGATAAATCGGTGCATACACAAAATGACAAAGAGTACAGATAAAATGATAAATGTACTTTACTGCTTGATCAACATGTAACTGTAAAATTTGAGGTTATGATTTTCGTCATTCAGTACTACTAGCGGTGCGTCACTTTACACAAAATTCAGTATTCCCGATATTTACACTAAGGTTTTCAATTTATTTTTTGCAATAAACGTCTCTTTGTTCAATCACACGAGGCAGGATATAAGGTAGGAGCAGCACGAGAGCATAAGCACGATCAGGAAACATGTTTCGATCATATATGTAATACTCCTATATTGCTAGAAGAGTGCCGATCTCAGGTCAAACATCACGGTACAGACGTATAATAGTCTCTCACTCGCGCACGGTTCAGCTGTTTTGTGCGCATGCGCTAACAGCGTTAGTCAGACACGACCAGGTAATGTTTTCTCTTTTCGTGTTCTTTCCGTCTCATTTTCTAATGCTTAGCCTCTCGCTCACACTTACTCAATAGACGCGCCTGCGCATAACGAGGCTTCACCGTCTGCCCATATTTGGAATTCGTGCGTCTCTCTTTTATGGGGCTCGATCCTTTCATTGTGAAGATACGGAGTTAGCAATATAGGAGTATTACATGGTTCCAATATACACTGCCGTATATCACGTGATACGTGAAGACCCACGGCCGACCACGGCATGCGCAATACGCATTGCGCACTAACGCTAAAAATTATCAGGATTAAAGTCACTCTATAAAAATTGTAAAAAATAAAAATCATTGTAAAAAAATTATAATTGCATAATAATAATAATAGAATTAGAATCTTCAGCAGATGTCCTCAGAACTAACGGAGGATGTCTACAGGACATACAATATACGTCTTTTGGATATAAAAAAGACACAACCGAATTTTATGTATATTAAAAGAATGTTATCGATATAAATATAACGCTTGGTTTTCAACTACAGGTACATTATACACATTTCATATATAATATATACTCGATATTAGAGCACATTAGACGGTGGTGTCCTTCCACCACCGACCGGGGCAATTGTTGCCTCAGGTGCGGGGTGGAGGGGCACCACGTTGGGGCGTGTGCGGCCAGAGCCGCACACTGCCCCAAGTGTCAGGAGGAGGGGCTTCCCGCCTCCCACCGTATCGGTGGGGGCGGGTGCCCAGTTGTCCCCCCCCCGTAAGGGGGGAGGGCGTAGGAGGCGGAGGAGAAGGAAACCTTCTCCTCCGGTTGTGGAGATGGAGGTCACCACCGTGGAGAGTGGTACTTTCTCCGCTGAAGCGGTGGTGGCCTCCGGAGGTGAGGCCTCCATGGGGGCTCCTGGTGGAATCCCCATGGAGGTGGATGTTGAACGGGTGGAGAGGGAATTCCCCCTCCCCCCAAGATGTGGGTGGGGGAGTGGGAGAGAAATCCCCCCTCCCCCGTTGTGGGGGGTGGGGGAACGGGGGGAACCCCTCCCCCATGAAGGCAGGTGGGGAGTGGGGGAGAGATTCCCCACAGAATCGGGTGGGGTGGGGGGAGAGATCCCCCCCCCCCGTGGAGGCGGGTGGGGGAACGGGGGAGAAGTCCCCCCTCCCCCCAGGAAGGCAAAGGTCCCTCGGCCGGGTATGGCCCTTAAGGGTCCTGAGTCGGGGGGAGAGAGTGGGGAGGTGGCGGGAGACTGTAAACTCTCCCGTCTCCTCCCCCGGTCACCTTTTAGAGGGTGACCGACAAGGAGGTGGGGGCGGTTGCCTCTTCGGACGCCGCCCCCCCGGTTCCAAAGAAGGCCAAGGCGAAAGAGGTGGGGGCAGTGCCCCTTGTGGGAGCCGTACCCCCTCCGCCTGGTACTTCTGCCCGAACTAGGCCGGCTGCGTCTTCTGGGCCGTCGGTGGCGGGGGGGGGGGACGGGGATTGCTCCTGTCTCTTTCTCCCTCCTCCACCGACCGGCCCTTATCCCTTGGGATCATTTGGAGACGGCCATAAGGATGGACTCAGTGCTTCCACAGGATTCAGACCTGTGGAAGTTACTGACGGAGGAAGTAGCGCGTCAAGATCCCCGAGTATCAGGGGGTCTTCGTAGAAACTCGGAGGGGGGACAGGGATAGGGAGATGAGATTTTCCGCCCATGTCCTCCCCTGCGAGTTGAAAAGCATCGATGTAATTAAGGGCGCCGTCACTAAATTGGCAACGGAGCACCCAGGGTGGGAGCTCCGTTGCCATGCGACGACGCCCTTGCATCGACGCTCTACGGCTTCGGGGGCGGGTAGGTCAGGAGAAGTTGCTAAGGCGATGCCTCCTGTCTACCGCCTCGAAGCCAACAAGTTTTTCGCGGACGGGCTGTTGGAGGAGGAGGGTCCACCTTCTGTTGTGGACCTTCATCTAAAGCCCGCGAAGTCCCCGAAAAACTTAGAGAAGAAAAAGAAAAAGAGGTGACTGGGGGCGGGGGCCCCCAGTCACCTCTTGCCCCATTAACACCCGGGGGCGGCCTCCCCCCCCCAACATCCGGGGGGAGGTGGCGGAAGGTCCCTGGTGACCCGACCTTTCCCGAGATTGGCAATTAACATGGGGAGGGAGAGCTAAAACTCTCCCTCCCCCAGGATAGGGGCCAGTAATGGCCAGCCTGAGAGGGACCAGGATGAAATGCCTCTGGTGATACCCTGCTCCCCCTCTTTATGGGCTAAGGAAGGTCACCCCCAGCGGTTTTAGTGGGTATGCCGGGAGGGATACTTCTTTCCCTCCTGGTGAATCCCACATAACCCTGGAGACTCCCCCGGGTCTCCAGGGTATCTATAAAAGATTTCCGCTGGGTTACAAAAAAAAGGGGGTCCAGAGCAAGGTAATCTGGTTACCTTTCCCAAGTTTATCGAGTGAGTCCATGCACTCCCTAACCAGAGATGACTTTGTGGTGGGCTTTGCTAGGGCTCCCAAGGCTGCTCTGCTATTGGTGCAGATAAAAATATTTCTGTTATGGAAGTTGTTGGCTAGTATGATCCTAGCACATTACAAGATGGCTAATACCTCGACTTGAAAGACCGTGGCTAGTCCACCTATTGGAATACTAATTTTGCAGTCATTCTTTTTGTTAAAAATTCCTGCTCCATAGTTTTCATTTGCCCCCAAGCCGTCCGTGTACCAAGTATCTGGTCCCAAACTGCTCCGGAACTTCGGTTCTTTCCAGTCTTCTCTGCTGGGTATGGCGATCTTATACACCCTATCCCAGTGGTATTGCCTGGAAATTCTATCCTGTTTTAGAGTGAAAGGGCTTCTGTGTAGGAACTTCAACCTGGTATGACCAGGTCCGTCCCTCCATCCGCCCTGACAACTCAATCTATAGGCGATAAGCCTAGCTGCGCTGATTATCTTCAGGTGGAGTGGAGGTATATGTAGAGCTACCTCCAGCGCTTCCGTGGGTGTTGTTTTCATGGCCCCTACTACTGCCCTCAGGTAATTTCCCTGAATGCATTTTAGCAGGTTCCTTGCTTCTGCTTTCTCCACTCTGGGCCACCAGACTACCGAGGCATAAGTGAGTCTCGGTATCAGGATGGCTTTATAAATCCATAGGGCAACTCCCGGGGTAATACCCCATGTTTTGCCCATGGCTTTCCTACACGCCCAAAAGGTAGTGTAGAACTTATTCCTTTTACTTTCAAGGTGTTGTTTCCAGTGTAGCTTCGGGTCTAAGTAGACACCCAAGTATTTTACTGCTGAAGCATACCGGATATTACTGCCCCAGAGCCTTAGCGGCTCAATGGTGTCTGGTTTATATTTCCTGGTGAAAATCATGGCCTCGGTCTTTGAGGGGTTAATCTTCAAGCCTTTGGCCGTGCACCAGTTTTGTACAATTTTGAGCGCTACGTTCATCCGCTCTTTGAGTGTAGTTAAAAATCTTCCTCTAACTACTATGGCCACGTCATCAGCGTAGCCAGCAATGTGGAAGTTCGCCTCTTGTAGTTTCTCCAAGAGTTCATCTACCACTAGGCACCACAGTAGTGGGGAGAGAACCCCTCCCTGCGGACATCCCTTGGTTGGTTTACCACATAGTGATATGTCCCCATACCCAACTGACAGTGATCTGCCCGTCAGCATGTTCTGCACCCAATCAATGAGGGCAGATGGTATGGCTTTTCTTTGCATAGCGTCTATGATGGCCTTGTACGAGGTGCTATCAAAAGCTCCCTCAATGTCCATGAAGATGCCCAGCGCATATCCCTTGGCCTCCAGCTGAGCCTCTATCTTGCCTATCAGGTGGTGCAGGGCAGTATCCGTGGATCTGCCCGCCCTGAAGGCATACTGAGGGGAAGCTAAGAGAAGGGGCCTAAGAGAAAGTCGTCCTGCTTTAAGGTAGACATCCACCAACCTCTCCAGTGTCTTGAGGACAAAGGAAGTAAGGCTAATGGGTCTAAAGTCCTTAGCCAGGATATGTCCATTCCTGCCCGGCTTTGGTATAAAGCACACTCTGGTGCCTCTCCAGGCTTGGGGAACGCATCTCAGGGCTATACTTGCTCTGAATATCCTAGCCAGAGGGCCCAGTAGGTGTTCCAGCCCCCTCTGTAAAAGAGCGAGGCATATCCCATCCGGTCCCGAGGCTTTGTATGGTTCGAATGAGCGGATCGCCCATTCTACTTTTTTGGGTTCAACCACTTTCGCCGCCAGGGACCATTCCCTGGGCAGATAGGCTGCCCTGGAAATTGCGACGTCCCTTCCGGCTGAAAGATGGGGCATCACCTCAAACCCCGGGAAATGTGTTTCCATCAGGTGTTTCAGTGTTTTTTCTCCTCCGTTGTGCGCCACCTTGCCGTGGTGGAGGGGCTCCCCGGGGTAATCCTCGGGGTCTAAGAGCGCACACATGGAAAGAATAACCATGTTAAAAAACCCGGGTAGGTCGGACTCGTGAGGGGGGTTATCCCAGCCAACCTAGGAGTGGGGGGCTCCGAAATAACCCCCCCGTCGAAGACAACCACGTAAAAAAATTACAATTTTATGGATATTGTCTAATAAAGGAGCGAACTTACCGCCTCAGGGGTGTCGGACCCCCAGAGGCCAGCGCAGGGAGGGTTCAGGTGTGGTCCCCCCTGTGTCGTCATCGTGCGACACACCGTGCAGGAGGTGCCACGCAGGCCTCCTGCACAAGGAGGCGACTGCGGGTGGGGCTCTCTGGGCCTTGGCCCGGAGGGCCCTCGTGGAACTCCTTCGCCTCTTTGAGGAGGAGGAGAGGAGGTTTTCGGCCGGAGCATATTCGTATGCTTTGGCGGTAAGAAGGGAGGCTAGGTCTGGGCCCACACGGACGGTGGGTACCCAGACCCCCTCGGCTGGTGGTGTGTCCTCGCCCAGGTGTTTTAGATGCCTGGTGCGGGGACACACCAGGAAATTCTGTCCCTCGGCTGCCGACCGGAGCGCTTGTTGTCTCCGGTGCGGGGCCGAGGGACATCTGGTCCGGGAGTGTGCGGCTAAGGCCGCACACTGCCCGGCATGCAAGGAGGTTGGGCAGGTGGCCACCCACCGTATAGGTGGGCCCACCTGCCCGGTGGTCCCCCCCCTTAAGGGGGGTTCGAAAAGGAGACGGGTTGAAGGGGAAGTCAAGGCCACCCCTCTCCCTAAGGCCCCTGTGTTGGGGCCTCCGGTTAGGTCGCCCTCTGGGGCGTGTTCTCCCTCTGGGGAGGCAATGGAGGTCGAGTCCGCCACCGTCTCGCCGGAGTGCGGCTCTTCGGTGGGGGGGGGTGGTCGTGCCCGCCCTCGGCCCGTCGGAGAGTCTGTTTCCCGGCAAATCGGCGGTGGAGGAACTGACCCCCGAGGGGTCCTCAATTTCTGAGGGCCTCATGGAGGGGGTGGAGAAGGAGGGGGGAGGGGAGAATCCTCCTCTCCCCTTAACTAGTTTTAGGAGGCTAGGGGGTCTTTGACCCCTGGATTAGGGGTCTCCGGTGGGGAGGGTTCATACCTCCCAGGAGGTTCGAAGGAGAA
Source organism: Crematogaster levior (assembly GCA_901521435.1). Lineage (NCBI taxonomy): Eukaryota > Metazoa > Arthropoda > Insecta > Hymenoptera > Formicidae > Crematogaster > Crematogaster levior. Next base: position 40,192 of record CABEGB010000270.1, on the reverse strand, counting down.
TGGGGTGGAGGCGGGGGACCCTGAGAAGGACCCGAAACTCTCCCAGCCTCCACCCAACAGTTTGCCTCCATAAGTTATTTATGGAGGCAAAAACGAAAAGGGGATGACATTAGTGGTCCCCCTCCCTAGGGGCTGGGAATTTTCTCCGGCCTGGGGGGGGGCCTATAGGGGAGGGTTTTGTTCCCTCCCCTTGTCATCCCTATTAGGGAGTATGGGCGGAAATCTTATCTTCCCCCCCAGTGGGGGTCAGTCAGCTGGGGCTCCTGACCGGCTCCAGCCCCCACCAACATCGAGGGGCGGGGAAGGTTCCGGGGTGCCGGACCTTCCCCATTATGGCTCTGCCATAGAGGCAGTGGGGAGGTAGGGGCATTTGCCCTCTCCCCCTGCAGGGGCCATTATTGGCCGCGCCCGAGGGGGAGCAGGACGAATGCCTTAAGGTGATACCCTGCTCCCCCTCACTATGGGCTTAGGAAGGCACCCCGGGGAGGTTTTAGTGGGTATGCCCGGAGGGGGACTTCTTTCCCCCTCCGGGTGAGTCTCACATAACCCTAGGGTCCCTAGGGTACCTATAAAAGGTTTCCTCCTCGTTAACAAAAAAAAAAGGTGTTCCAGTGTTTCAGATATACTTTCAGTGAAGCTTCCATCCGGGCATTTTAAGCATCCCAGACGAGAGTTGGAGTTCTGGCATAGAATTCTGCTGAGTCTAGATGCTTCAGGAGCACTCTCGACACTTTCACAGAATTCCCTCCAGCTTTTCCGCTTTGCCTCTACTATAGCCTTGCTATATTGTCGCTGGGAACTTCTAAACATTTCCCACGCTATGGACGATTTCACCCTCTTTGCCCTGTTGAAGAGCCGTCTCGTTTGCGACCTGAGCTTAGCCAGCTCTTTACTCCACCAGGGAATATTGGTCGCAAGACGCTTTTGCTTCAACGAGCAGTTTGCCCTTGGTGCCAGGCGGGCCCGCCCCACGCCTCCCGGCTTCCTCGTGCGCCGATAAATTTCGGCGCACGATTGGGCCAGGAGAACGATAGGGAAGGAACCCGCCAGGACCGTGGCTGCCGCGTACGAAGTGGTGCAGTAGGCCCGGACCGCGCGAATGGCCAACCGCCTCTGGACCCGTTGTAGGGTCATTTGGATTTTGCGGTTGGCTGCCGCGGCCTCGGACCATACCGGTGCTCCGTATAGAAGCACCGACTGCACCACGTTCGAATAAAGGCGGCGCACTCTGCCGCCTGGACCACCGACATTCGACAGGAAGCGGCCTAAACTTGCCGCCATGTACCACTACTCTGTGGCACTTAGGTAGCTCCCCGGGCGACAGCACACGCAGAGGGACCCCCTCCACTTTCAACTCGGCAGATAGGCTTTTTAGCCACTCTGCCGTTGTCTCGTTGGCGCATGAGAAGAACAGCGCGCCATCCCTTTCCCACGAACCCGCGAAAACGGGAGCTCTAGTTCCCTCGGGTAATCCGAAGATGCGTCCCCTGATCAACTTACTAATATTCGCGGCTTCCCGGGATCCGATTCTTTTGTCTGGATAACCCTCCAGTACAAGAGCCAACCGGACAAGTCCTTTAGTCGCCTGGGCATACGACCCTTGATCGTCGATCTTGGGTTTCTTGCCCAGGCAATGGTCTGTAGGGCTGGGGGTGGAGATCGCTTCCGACCTGAGTCGCTTAGACGTCCCAGGCATCGGCGGCCCCACCCCCTTCCCTGAAGCAGTGGCGACCCCTCGAGGAGTCGATTGGGCCTCTTTAGCCCTCTCCTCCTCGAGGAGCCGCCTCTGCTTCTCCTTTCTAAAGCGTCGCCTAGCTGCGCCGCTATATTTAACTCGGGGTTTGATACGGTCGCTCGAAGCTCCCGTCCCCGTGGAATGCGAATCCTCCGGTAGTTCGCTTCCTAATGAAGCCACTCCCTGGAGGATTGCCTGAACATTATTATTATTGTTTATAGACTCGTTATTCATTTTAGTCCCACGAGTAGTGCGGAAGAGCGGTCTCACCCGGTCAGAGCCGCAATGCCGGGGCTTGGCATATTACTCCCGGAGTTCGCCCGGTATCCGGGAGGCACCGTTCGAGACGCAGCGCCCCCTGCGCCACGCAGTCCTCGGCACGGTTGCTTACACCTTGATTTGGGGGGTCCCTCTTCGTCGGTCGCACTCGGTGTCACCCCTGAGCGGGTGAACCCGACTGCGACCTTAAGCCCCTCCACCACGTCAAGGTGGAGACCCGTTCGAGGGGATAACCGTCCTATCGCAGTTGAAATTTTAACAGAACGTTCGAATAACGAATACTTCGGACGTCCCACGAACGGAGGACATAAGCAGGACTTTTGAGAATATACAGGGTGATTCAAAATAAGCGTATGTCCTTAAAGAGACATATTCTTAAGCGTATTCTAAGACAATTTTTCCTTTGCCAAAAGTTTTTCCGGAGCTTAGTTTTCAAAATACAAAGGAAAATAGGTAGCGTATCGTGAGTCGAGTACAAGAGGCAAGCAGGGGCGGACCACTCACCCGTTACGTGGGTGTTTACGCGAGGCGGTGGTTTACCAAATGGCAGGAGGTGGTTTACCAAATGGCATAATGGAGTTTGTTGTTTAAGTCGTCGACGTCTTCGTGAAGCGTCTTTCTGTAAATTATCTCTTTGCAATGTCCCCACAGAAAAAAATCCAACGGATTGGTCCATTGAAAATGATATTCTGGAGAAGACTCAACAAAATTTATTGAGACGCATGAGAGCTTATGTTACAATGGACGGTGGCCACTTCGAACATCTGCTATAAAAAAAGTTCTTTCAAAAAAATAAAATAATCTGCCCTTTTCAGGGCAACCAAATATTTCGTTTCGATGAACATTTTCTCCAAATTCGCAAATTATTAAAAACTAAAGATAAATAAAATACTAAGGAAATTGATTAATTAATATTTTCAGTTTTTAATTCAGTTTTTAATTCTGCTTCAATGAGGCTTCAAATCATCGTACGTTCACGTTTGACATTGGCTGCGTTCAGCAAACAGAACAGATCAGTGAGCGCTTAGTGATTCTTGAATATAATTGGTTCTTGCATTTAGATCTTCGTTGGATCTAAATGCAGAAACCAATTAAATAAAAGAATCACTAAGCGCTCACTGATCTGCTCTAGTGGTTGCTGAACGCAGCCACTTTCAATTGGTTACGGGATTGTCGTGATCGACAAGCCTAACCTATCAAATCAGTCGACTGCTTGCCACCGTCGAGTAAACACGTGTCGTGTGTTCGTCGAAAACGTGTTTTACTTTTTCAAGTAATTTTCACGCTGAGTAGTTATCATTAAATATTTCCTCGTTTTATCGATGAAGTGAGTGACGGAAATGTGAATGTGTTGTGTGCTTCGAAACGTGAACAATAAGAAAAAAGATAAAATCATTCCATACGAATGTCTCATCGCGGAAGCAATCAATTGTTTAGACAAAATGATACGTAAGTAAACACGTTGAAGCTTCTTCGATACATCCCTCTCCCTCCTCTCTCTCTCTCTCTCTCTCTGACGCATTCTTGAGTGAATAAATGTACATGCGTACGTGCGTGTGTCTGTCTGTCTGTCCGTCTGTCAGCTGCGTGCGGTGTGTGTATGTGTGTGTGTGTGTCTGTCTGTCTGTCCGTCCGTCTGTCTGCTGTGTGCGTGCGTGGTGTGTGTGTGTGTGTATGCATATTTATGTATCGTCAGCTGATTGCAGCAGGCGCCTCGCGTAAACACCCGCGTAACGGGTGAGTGGTCCGCCCCTGCCTGTCTCTTGTACTCGACTCACGATACGCTACCTATTTTCCTTTGTATTTTGAAAACTAAGCTCCGGAAAAATTTTTGGCAAAGGAAAAGTTGTCTTAGAATACGCTTAGGAATATGTATCTTTAAAGACATACGCTTATTTTGAATCACCCTGTATATCGGACGTCCGAAGAACGTACATGTGTTGTGTGGGACGTACTTCGGACGTCCCACGAACGGGGGACATAAGCAGGACTTTTGAAGACATATATCGGACGTCCGAAGGACGTACATGTGTTGTAGGTTACAGTTAGAATTATTTAAAATAACTTGTTACTTGTAACGTTAATTGTAAAATTCATTACAAGTAACTCATTATTACTTGTAACGAATTTTATAATTCCTAAACCTCTGTAAAAAGAACAACACAATAATTATCTATTATTATTGTATCTATTATATATTGTTCTGACAAGATACTTACAGGTATATACAGGGTGACCCATTTTAACTTAGGCAGCCAAATAACTCGAAAAATAAGCACACTACGAAAAAATGTTTAGAATCAAAATTTCGTCATTTCGAGGGGGACGTACAATGACGTTAAAATCAGCCCCCCCACCCCTCCCCCTGGGCGGTGAGGGGGGGCAAGTTTGAAATCTTAAATGGGAACCCCTATTTTTTATTGCATATTCGGAATCTTTGGCTAAAAACACATACAATTTGTCTGAAACATTTTTCTCGATTCATGATAGATGGCGCTGTAATCGACGAAATTCAATTTCTTCGATTTCTCTTACTGAGAACCCATGCTTACGATTCTGCAATAAATTAACAATAAAAATACTACGTTTTCATTGTTAATACTCGAAATTAGTCTTAAAACAAACTTCTCATTATTTTTTATTACTCATTAATTACTTCTCAAGAAACTGCTTTTAGCGTAACCCAGGAACAACGACGTGGACGTAGCAGTTTTCTGTTCCCTTCGGGGTGCTTGATTAACGTGAGTCCCCTCGCCTCTCACAATTCGGGGTGCTTGAACGTGTGGTAACCCAGCCAGTGAAGGCAAGGTCGTATGGTGACCCAACCAGTGAAGGCAAGGTCGTGTGGTGACCCAACCAGTGAAGGCAAGGTCGTGTGGTGACCCAACCAGTTAAGGCAAGGTCGTGTGGTGACCCAACCAGTTAAGGCAAGGTCAAGTAGTGACCCAGCCAGTGAAGGCAAGGTCGTGTGGTGACCCAACCAGTTAAGGCAAGGTCGTGTGGTGACCCAACCAGTTAAGGCAAGGTCAAGTAGTGACCCAGCCAGTGAAGGCAAGGTCGTGTGGTGACCCAACCAGTTAAGGCAAGGTCAAGTAGTGACCCAGCCAGTGAAGGCAAGGTCGTGTGGTGACCCAACCAGTTAAGGCAAGGTCGTGTGGTGACCCAACCAGTTAAGGCAAGGTCAAGTAGTGACCCAGCCAGTGAAGGCAAGGTCGTGTGGTGACTCAACCAGTTAAGGCAAGGTCAAGTAGTGACCCAGCCAGTGAAAGCAAGGTCGTGTGTTGATCCAACCAGTTAAGGCAAGATTGCATTGTTATCAGCTCTCTCCACATGGAGGAGATGCTCAAAGTGTGCACCATTATTTTCTAAGGATAACAGTAATCGACAGCGAAAGTTACGTTGTACATTTTCTAGCATTAAAGGAGTTATAGCTTCACAAGCTCTTCTTATTCTTTCCATCATATTCAATCTTGTCGTTGGAGCTTCACTATACACTGCATCTTTAACGTATCCCCATAAAAAGAAATCAAGGGGGTTCAAATCCGGTGATCTCGGAGGCCACAGAACTGGTCCACCCCGTCGTATCCACCGATTTGGGAACCTTTGATTCAAAAACATCCGTACAATACGAGCATAATGAACAGGAGCACCATCTTGTTGATACCATAAATTTAGTCTAACTGCAAGGGGAACATTCTCTTGGTATGCTGGCAAATCATTTTCGAGGAATTCTAAATACTGTTGCGCGCTCGCTCGCTGTTAGCACGCACTCACGATTCGCGGCACTCTCGCGGAAGAAAGCAACACAATTAACACGAACGAACGATTTTATTCTCGAATCAAAGATACAAGCGTCTTTTCAGTTTGACAGCTCCGTCAACAACAACAACATAACAACGCGCCTGACAACGCGTAAACAGGCGTCGCCAGGGAACAGGAAACATCCTCCGGTACGCAACTTCCCTGCGTACCGGGTAACCGGGCGCGGGCGCAACAATACATTGGACTATTAATTGGACGTTCAAAAAAATGAGGTCCAATGACTTGGCCATTGCAAATGCCTACCCATACATATAAACTCCAACGATGTTGATTAAGCACCTCACGATACCAATGTGGATTTTCTGGTGACCAATAGTGGCAATTATGCCTATTGAGACTACCATTGCTGATGAATGTTGCTTCATCACTGAAACAAACATTACTAAAAAAATCTGGATTCTGATCTAACATCTCAAGAGCCCATCTACGAAATTGTACTCTGAGTACGCAGTCGGCCTCACTTAATTCCTGTACCAGAGTAATATGATACGGATGGTAATTGACTGATCGTAACAATCTATGTGCCGTAGTTTGAGGGATTCCCAGTTCTCGTTCTATTTGACGGGTACTAATATGGGGATTTTGATGAACCATAGCCAAAACTGCGAGCAATCATTATTATTATGAAGTCTATTCCTTCGCCTTTCGCGATGAAGTGGATTATTACGAGATCTCCTTTCAATGTTTATAATTTGTTGATCAGTAGGATGGCGGCGATTTGGGAATCGCTCCGCATAAGTACGGGCAGTAAGTCTGTAATTTCTACCACATTCACCAAAGGTTATAAGAATATCGACTACTTCTGTAGGCGTATAATTTGCCATTTTACCAGAATTTTATCAGAGTACAAATGTTAAAAAAATACATAAACACTTGTGACTTTGGCACTAAATGGACAAAATTTTGGAGGGATACTTAGAGGAACTCCATCAGATGGAAAGTCCAAAATGTCTCGGTACTTCGGACCATTCAAGTTGCCTAAAGGGCAGGTTACGCTAAAAGCAGTTTCTTGAGAAGTAATTAATGAGTAATAAAAAATAATGAGAAGTTTGTTTTAAGACTAATTTCGAGTATTAACAATGAAAACGTAGTATTTTTATTGTTAATTTATTGCAGAATCGTAAGCATGGGTTCTCAGTAAGAGAAATCGAAGAAATTGAATTTCGTCGATTACAGCGCCATCTATCATGAATCGAGAAAAATGTTTCAGACAAATTGTATGTGTTTTTAGCCAAAGATTCCGAATATGCAATAAAAAATAGGGGTTCCCATTTAAGATTTCAAACTTGCCCCCCCTCACCGCCCAGGGGGAGGGGTGGGGGGCTGATTTTAACGTCATTGTACGTCCCCCTCGAAATGACGAAATTTTGATTCTAAACATTTTTTCGTAGTGTGCTTATTTTTCGAGTTATTTGGCTGCCTAAGTTAAAATGGGTCACCCTGTATATGATCTTGCAGGTTTACTTCTCTCTTCAAGTTTTCTTTTTTTATTAATCGTCAATGTTGTACAATTTATATTATTTTCTGTAGCTTTCAGTGAAGAACATGCTACTATTTTTGCAGAAGGAAATTTATATTTTCAAATGTATTGTCGTTTGTAAAATAAGCTCTTCCAAGCAGTGCTGCCAGTCGGGTCGGGTTGCCCCTCCATCGTTTAAATCCCGCGCGCGATAACCATGGTAACCGCAGTAACGTGTTACGCGCAATGCTGTGGCGTGTAGCGTGATCCCAGTAAACAGTAAACAGACTGGCGGACAAGCAGCGTATGGTGTGACGTGTGAGATGAAAGGAAGAAATAGGAAAACAAATAGGTAAGTAAAACATATCTGTGATTTATATCTGTGATATTCACAATAATAATAGTAGTAATTAGCAGTAGTAGTAGTAGTAGTAAAATAATATTTGCAATATTATCGGTGCAATATTTGTCGTGTGTGATAATAGTTTTAAAAATGATTAATAATAATACTAAGAAAGGAGCTATTAAAAAAGTAAAAGTTAGAAGTTTTAATCAATCGTGGTTAGAAGAAAATATTTTTAAAGGATGGTTAGCTCCCCATCCATAAGAAAATAAAGCTTTGTGTGTTGTATGTAATAAAACTATCAGATGTTGCAAAACGGATTTAAGACAGCATTCACAAACGGTTACACATGTATATAATATGAAAGGTCAAACTCAAAGTCTCGATAATTATAATGAGGACGTGTTGCAATATAATGAAAAAGTAAAACGCGCGGAAATAAAATTAGCAGCTTTTTTTGCCGAACATAATGTAGCTTTTTCTACCGCTGATCACTTGATTCCATTAATAAAAGATATTTGTATTGAATCTAAAGTTGCACAAGATCTTACACTAGGCCGAACTAAATGTATCGAAATTGTTAAAAATATTATTTCAAAGCGCGAAGAAGAAAAATTAATTTCCATTTTGCAAACACGCAAATTTTCCATTTTAATTGACGAAAGTACAGACATAACGAATACAAAATTCATGTGCTTACTTGTAAAATATGTTTCACCAATTGATAATAAAGTTAGAACAGTTATTAGAGTTAGCATTAGATGCTACAAATTGTAGTGCAAGTCAAATTTTTGAAAGTTTTACAATGTTTTTAGAAGAAAAAAATATTAACATTAAAAATATTGTTGAAATGGCAAATGATAACGCTTCAGTAATGACCGGGTGTAATAATTGTTTTTCTCGCGTTTAAAAATCGAAGTACCCGGTATAGTATTATTAAATTGTATTTGCCATTCATCCGCGATTGTGGCTAGTAAAGCTTGCGAAAAATTTCCACAAAAATGTAAAACTATTATTAGAAATGTTTCGAGTTATGTTTCGGGCAGTGCAAAAAGATGTGCAACTTTAGAACAGTTTCAAAATTTTTTAAATATTGAAAACCATAAAATTCTTAAATTCAAATACAAGGTGGCTTGCTTTACATCATGGCGTGACTAGACTTCTTGATAATTGGGAAGTTCTGCAAAATTACTTTCTTTTGACCGTTGTAGAAGAAAAATCTCGATCAGCAGAAACTATTCTTGCACAATTAAATGATAATGCCATTAAAGCCTACTTATTATTTTTAAAATATTCGTTAAATTATTTTAATAAATTTAATGCTCTTTTTCAGTCACGCAAAATTTTAATACATCATTTATATTCCAGTAGTCAAGAAATAATATTTAATATAGCTGACAATTTCATGGTTTTAGAGACTTTGGAGAACATCTCTACTTTAAATGTAGATGATGAAAATAATATTAAACAACTGACCGATATATATGTGGGACCATTATGTGAAAGCTTTTTGCAAACTCAGCCTTTAGAATTTGTGCAAGAAGTAAAATTAAAATGTTTAGATTTTTATAAAACAGCTGTAAAAAAATGATGAAACGGTTACCTTATAACAATATATTATTTCAACAATTAACTTTTTTGAATCCTAAAATTGAATCCACTTTATCGTAAAAGTAGAGCTCAAATTAAAGATTTGTCTTTTATTGCTACGCGTATAAATATTGAAAATATTGATATCATTCAATTAGCTAGAATGGAGAATTTTACCAAATACTTTTAATGATTTAGAAAAAAAAGAATTAGCTATTTTTGAAATTGACGACATGTGGAAAAAAATATTTGATAGTAAAGATTTTAATGAGGAAAAGATGTTTCCAAATTTAGAGTTATTAGTTGAGTCCGTTCTTACTTTTTCTCATTCAAATGCCGAAGCGGATCGGATCTTTTCAATAGTGACGGACAATAAAACTAAGAAAAGAAATTGTTTGGCTGATAACACAATTTCCGCTATTTGCAAAATTAAATCTAGTTTTCAGGCTGAGAATATTAATTGTATCAATTTTGAAGTAGATTCGAGACATTTAGAATTGCACAACACGCAAAACTTATATCCGAAGCAACATAAATCTGATAGTGATTAATTTTTTTTTATTTTAATTTTTTTTTATTTTAACTTCTTTAAATTTAAATTTTAATTTTAATATTTCTAATTGCTCTTTATTTCCGCACATGTAGGAATTTTTTAAATTAATTATAAAATATTAACTTTCTTTTTTTACTGCAGATGTTTTTATTCAAATTTTATTCTTTTATATAATAATAATATATATTTTGTTTTCAGATTAGAATATTTTATATTTGTTAATAAGAATTATAAAGTTTATTTTATGTTTAAAAAGATTATATTATAATTGTTAATTAATAATATTATTATATTAATATAATATATTAATTTATAATTTAATTATATAATATATAATGCAATATTTTATTTTAATGAAATATTTATTTTTATGTCAAAAATATATTGTAATTTTCTTTTCATGAATACTGGTAAGGTTTTTGGCAGTTTTCCTTATCCATGCAACAAATGTTGGTATTCATAATAATTTCTGCCAAATTAAACATTTCTAATTATAGAACAATGTGTTTTTTTTTTACCATTATTCTCATCCTATTCCTCTATTTTTAATTAGGAGGACATAAGCAGGACTTTTGAGGACATATATCGGACATCCGAAGGACGTACATGTGTTGTGTGGGACGTACTTCGGACGTCCCACGAACGGGGGACATAAGCAGGACTTTTGAAGACATATATCGGATGTCCGAAGGACGTACATGTGTTGTGTGGGCTTTTCTGTTATATTTTCTATTGATTGTATAGGTGGAATGACTTCATTTATTGGTGTGAGTCTCATTGATGTCACTGGAAATATGCTTGCTACTGATACTGGAGAGGCAACGCTAACAGTTTCAAGTACTTCATTATTAACAACGAAGTCATCAATGAGGTCATTGACTATTAATTTTCCTTTATTACAATCTTCTTCGTTGAAAACTTCTGATGTTGAAATTAAATTTCGCCAGTTTTCTTTAAGGTTTAGAATATTTTCTTCATTGACAGTCTTTTTAATGCAGTTGGTTGCTTTATCTTTTTGTCGATTATAAACAACTCTGACTAGTCTCATGATTCCTGTAAGTGTCCTCATATACTTAATTAAAAAATTTATCAGCTCGTATTGGTTTCTGCTTTTCTAGTACATTTTGTTTTATATCTCCAAAATACGTCTCCGATTTTGCACTAGTTGCTATATCTGACGATGGAAAAATATGACGCATTACGTTTGTCCAAGCCTGGAAATTGAACAGATAAATCTACAAGAGTCTTCATGATATCGGGGAGATAATATGGATTTGGTGTCAAATCAAAATTTGGATTTGTATCATCCTATTTTATTGATACTTGATTTTTAATTTCTTCAACATGTCTAACAAGGTTTTCGCTCTGAACATATAAAAGATTTTCATCTGTTTGAACTGCATTCTCAAAAAATTTGTCATATTGCTGAAAATCGTTGAATTCATGTTTTTGAAATTTGTTTATTAGCCATTTTCTACTTTCTGCACACTGTGAATGTGATTCGTCATAATTAGTCTGACAAACTATCAAAATAGAAAGCACACATGTTGTTAAAATCTGAAAAATTTTGTATGTTGCTCAACAGGCCTATACGTCTCATATAAAAATCTTTGATTCGTTTGTGTTGTCCTTTCCAACATTTCCATTGCAAGACAGATTGGATTAAATGTGCAATGTCAATTCTAATGTAGCAATTCGGTACATCTGTTTCATTTTTCAATAATTTGAAACAGTTTTCCAGATATTTCTTATATGTCATATTATTGAATGCTAAATAACAAGCATTTTGTAATGCTAATGAACGGTCTGTTGTCACTTCCAAAGGTCTATATTCTTCTCTTATTGAGTTTAACCAATAATTTAACCAATACAATATAAAATTCGTATCGTGCTTTTCAGATAACATTTGGCATACAGGAATAATTTGAGTTTCTATGTGTGTCACTGCAACATACAGAAATATATGTCCACTCTTTTGTTTTCCATTGTTGTATAATCGGATTATTTTCTTTATGATTGAACCTGTCGCATCAATAGATAGAGGCATTTTCAATCTTATTACATCTTTAAACAGATCTATTTGTTCAGGAGAAAAAAACACATGAAATTTGTCAAAGCCTATGTCTCTAATCGATATGTGAAATTCAACATTATTTTTTAAATTCAGGATTGAGTCAAAAAGACTCGTGCATGATTTTAATCCAAGTTTGTCATCTTTAGCTTTTTGACGAGCTTTTCGGAGAACATTTAAATTATATAAGTGGGCAGGCTCTTCATCACCATAATTCATTACTTCTTTAGCGTTTTCACGTCTCCACTGCACAGCATTTTGACACTGTAATTGTTCTTTTATTTTTTTCCTCTCAGGACCTGCTAGACGACGTTTACTCTTGTGAATGATGCCTCGTGTATCTAATGTGTAGATGTAAAAAATTAAATTATTATTGTCATCTACAGGATATTTTAAACATCTGCCAACTAATTGATTTTTACATTCTTTACAATATCCTCGGATTTTTATGTATGTCTTTGAATTTCTTTGTATATTTTCCCTTCTGAAAAGTAATATGTACAAGGCAGCTTGTATTCATTCCAAATTTTTTAAACAAATGCATCAGTCCATCCTGATTGAAGATGAAAATAAAAAACACCACTTTCCTCATCTTTTCTTGCGGTTTAATTTTTATCCATTCTTCCTTCGAGAAAGAGATATTGAAAGAACCTCGCCCATTTTGGGGGAGGAAATATCATTCACAAATGTGAATGGTGAATGTGAATGGTGTTCGTACTGTAGGCTGCTGTGCACATATTATGTCGATCATTTGGTATCTAGGATACGCTAAATATCTTTCCAATGACATACAGATACCTTCCGAGCATAGCAACGACATATTTATCGTGTTGGACAGCTCTGATGATGAGTCGTCTAACGAATAAAATGACATAATTAGGAGGTCAGAACTACTTTCGGCGGGGGTTTGAAGAACTAAATTTATTTTTCCTTTAATTCTAGCATTAGTATCTACAAAATTTTATATGATTGATGACTGGGCGCGGATGGCCCAAAACCCTTATATAAAGTGGGCAAGGTTCTTTATTTTCTTTAGACCCTTTTGTAAACATTTTTTGAAAATTGTGTTCTCTGAATCAGTAATACTATTTTTGTTGGTCGTATTGTCTTCAGTGATCGAATCAGTGGTATTAGTTTCATTAGTTGTACTTTCTTCATCATATTGTTTAAACTTAGTGCATGTATAATTCTGAATATGTTCATGCAATCCTAGAAATTTTTTTAAATTAGTTAATATATCATGTCTATCTTGTAAAACATATAAATATAACGATATTGGGCTTATGCGATTTGCAAATTTTTTACAGATTTCTGCCCAAATCGGATTCACTGATTCTTTAATTTTTCCTTTTGCAAAATCAAAAACATCAAATTGTTTAATAATTTCAAATATTTGCTCAGGTGGCACTGCTGGTTTTCTTGGCATAATAAAAATAATAGAATATCCGAACAAAAGTAAAAACGTAATAAATTGTAGGCGTGAATGTTTGTGCAGAATCATGAGGAGCACCGTGTTGTGCCTGGGATGGGCACAAGATTTCGGTCCGTCGTCCGTCGACGCTGCTCGGCTGAGAAAGGCACTGGTGCCACCTTTGGTACTGATGTAGTTAATTAAATAAAAGAACACTTTCCTTGATTTTCACTGTTTTTATTGACACACTTTATTTACACTGTAAGATCGCACGTTACACTAACTTAGGAAGACTGTTTCACAAGATTTGCTTAGCGTCGCCGCTTAATAGTTACTGACCGCACGTCACTACTCAGTGATTATCGTTTAAAGATTACTGCCCGCGATGCGCTCGGCGTATCGCGTTATAAGGGCATCGGTGCCCTCATTTCTTGTGATGCAACTGCTGACTGAGCTTTGGATCAGCAGTTGCATTTTCAGGTGGCCTCGTTATACTTTTTGGTTATGACCTGATTTAGTAATTTAGATTTGAGTTATTGGTTTCGTAACTGTTGAGGTGTCGAAACCAACAATGCTGTGATAACTGATTTAGGGAAAAATCAGGTCATAACATCCTTCCCCCCTTGGGAGAAGAAAAACCGAGGTTTTTCGCTTAATCTACTTTACAACGTCGGATTTTAACAGTTATGAATGGTTGATACATTTTTTACAGCTAGATATTTTTGTAACATATTTTGTAACATCTTACTTTTATTTTATTATATAATGTAATTCTTGGATTATTATTTCAAATTTACAACGTCGCATCCCTTACAAATTCTATTCTACACAGACATGTGAACGATATTTTAGTTTGTGTTTACATCTCTATTTCTTTTGTTTTCCTTAAGGCATATTATTATTATACCTATGGCGCTAGTTATTATGGTGACTGCGGTGATGGAACCGACGGGGTATAGTACATATTTATTGGCGAATATACTGTCGTCGGTTTTTTCCATTTCCTCCTGGATTTCGTCCAGGCTTAATCCTAATTCTGCTAGTTTGGTTGGATCCATCACGGGCTCCAACTTTATTTCCCTTTCGCTTGTCTTTTGCGTATTTGCGGCAATAGTAAGATTAAATTCGGGTAAATGTTTTTCTATGTGTTTTGTCTCTATTAATTTTTTAGTTTTTATAATTACTCCCGGCGTAGTAAGTTTACAACTCCCGTGGAGCTTTACTTTTCCCGTCCTTTTTATCTCTAACTTTTTTCTTTTTTTTTTTTTACTTCTAGGGTTTTGTACTAACAATAAGTGCTTACTTCTACGCTTATTACTGTTTCTTCTATTCTATTAATATTCGATAAAGGGTTTTAACCGGTTGGCATGTACGCGTAGTGATTTTTTTCCCTGTTTTTATTGTGTAGTTAACATCATTGTTTTTCTCAAGGATTTTATAGGGTCCGACCCATAGGGCGTCTAATTTTTTCGATCGGCCCCGCCGAACCGTTTCGTCGTATAACAGGACTTTGTCGCCTACTCTAAATTTGGCTTCGTTTGTTTTTTTATCGTACTGCTGTTTTGACTTCACTTTTTCTTGCCTTGTATGATCTCTTGCTATCTGATTCGTTGCGCGTATCCTTTCGCGGAGTTCTTGCGCGTAATCTTCGTATGTGTATGTGGCTTTGGGCGGTACTGATAACGCGGTCGACATAGTGGCCTGATGACCGTATACTAGTTCAAATGGCGTGTATCCCGTTGCCGTGTGCGGTGTTGTATTATATGTAAACATTGCGTAGGGCAGCCATTCGTCCCAATTGGTCTGCTCCTCGTTAATGTAGTGTCGCAAGTACTCTGCTAACGTACGATGTGAGCGTTCTAACGCTCCATTACTTTCGGGATGGTAAGCCGTGGTTTGTATCTTTTCTATTTTTAGTAGTTTGCATGTGTTTTTGAACATTTCACTAGTAAAATTGGTACCTTGGTCGGTCAGTACTCTTTCCGGTATACCGTGTTCAAATACAATTTTTGTTACAAATGCTTTTGATACCGTGGCCGCCTCTTGATTTTCTACGGGTATTGCTTTGCTAAATTTTGTTAAGTGATCTTGGAATGTCAAGATATATTTATTTCCGTTATCTGTAATGGGTAGTGGTCCCACAATGTCTAGGGCACACTTTTCAAACGGTTTTTTGGGTGTATCCGTAATTACCATGAGCATTTTAGTTTTTTTACTTAGTTTATTTTTCTGGCAACGCTCGCATTTACTGATATACTCTTCTATGTCCTTAGCTATTCCCAGCCAATTGTGTTTTAATTTGATTCGCTTGAGGGTTCTCGTAACCCCCTGATGCCCTCCTAACGGTGCATCGTGGTATTCATAGAGAATGTGTTGTTTATCTTCCTTGCTGTATTTCGTTCCTTCGATTGTTTCTTCAGGATCGGCAAGTTGTTCCTCTTCTTTGATGACATTAATATTTTCCGCTACATTTCTGCTCAATGCATCGGCATTGACATTGTTCTTACCAGATTTGTGTAGGATTTCGTAATCATATTCCTCTAATTTCAACCTCCATCGAATTAAACGCGATCCGGGATCATTGACACTGAATAGCCAGGTCAATGGCTTGTGATCGGTGATGATTTTGAACTTTGTTCCGTACACGTATGGCCTGAAATGTTTTACAGCCCATACGATAGCCAAGAGTTCCTTCTCGGTTGTATTATAATTTTGCTCCGCTTTACTGAGTATCCTGCTAGCGTAAGCGATCGGACGGTCTTCTCCTATCGGTCCTTGCGATAGTATGGCTCCGATGGCGTAATCTGACGCGTCCGAGGTTACTATAAATTCTTTTTCAAAATCGGGATAGTTCAGGATTGGAGCAGTCGTTAGTTTTTCTTTTAGTGTCTCGAACGCGTGTTGTTGTTCGACTGTCCATTCGAATCCTTTTCCCTTTTGTGTTGCTTTAGTTAGCGGTTTCGCTATTTTAGAAAAATTGTCAATAAATTTCCGATAGTAGCCGGCTAATCCTAGGAAGGATTGAATATCTTTCACTCTTCTTGGCGTAGGAAAATCTCTTACCGCCTTTATTTTTGACGGATCGGGGGAGATGCCGTTCTCGGTTATTATGTGACCTAGGTATATTACTTCTTTTCGCAAGAATTCGCATTTATCCGGCTGTAATTTGAGATTATGCTTGCGTAATCTTTGCAGCACTTCAATCAAGCGGTCATTGTGCTCCCTCAGGCTCGTTCGCGTCGCTATTTCATGAGTCACCGCGTTAGTACTCGTGAGGGTGTCACCTTCCAGATGGAACGTGTCGCAAAAGTCATCACATATCTGTTGTAATGTTTTTTTCTCCTCACTGTTCAGGTGCTCCGTTCGTAGTTGTTTTCGTAATTGCTCTCGGCGATTTATTGGCTCGGTTGTCTTGTAAGTGCGTGTCAGCGCGTGTATTCCCGTGTCTTTGTTATCCCGTACTTCTTCTAGAGTTATGTACGGTGTGGAGATTTCCACTTCTTCCTTTAGCGTGTTTAGCACGCTTATTGCGCATTCGAAATTTTTCGGTTCTACCAAACAGTTTCCGATGAAGACTCCAGGTATCTTTTCTTCGGATGTCACAATTCCTGTTTGGTTTTTGTTAGTTATCGCCTGCACAATGGTTTCACTGCGAGGTTTGAGGATAATTTTCCTGTACGGCTGTAACTTGAGAGTTACATCGCCGATGCGCATTTGTTTTTTTCCATGATCGCATTTGGCTCGCTGCTTATTCAGGAAATCGGTTCCTAGAATACCTTCGTATTCTATTGGGAAGTCGTCTTTGACCACGTATATCGTGTGGCGTATTTTCCGACTTCCTAGTAGTATTGTTGCTCTGATCTTTCCCAGAGCTTGGAGCTTGTGCCCGGTTACTCCGGTTAGGACCATCTTGTCCTCAAATACCGGCGTGTCTCCTTTCAATTGACCTACCTTTAGCAGGGTGAGAGCTGCGCCAGAATCCAAGAGGAAATTTATCTTATCCCTCTTTGCCTCCTGCATCGAGAGTGTTATTAGGTGTAGCCCGTCATTCACGCGGTACCTCCCGGACACCTGAGCCACCTGATACTCTCTGGCTGCTCGTGCCTTGGTTTTTCTTGGTCTATCTTTTTCTTCTTCGCTGTCGCTGGTTATGGTGTCCTCGTCCTCGTCTGTTTTGGCTTGTGCCGTGGTGTTTACCGGCGCCTTTCTGCTGACGTTCGGTTTTTGTCGGCGTGCCTGCTCTTGACCTGGACGGCCTTTTCTTGACCAACATTCTTCTTTTTTGTGGCCCGCTTTTTTGCAGTATGTGCAGTATTTCTCGATTGTATTCACATTATTGGGCTTTTCTGCTTTAGGTAAACTGAATCGATTTGCATATCTGCTAGTTCGGCAGTTTCGTCCATCATGTCCGGTTTTTCCGCATTTTTCGCACCGGAGTATGTGGTTTTGCCTGTATCGCTGAGAGGCGAATGGTGCTACCTCTTTTTTGGTCTGTGCATTTCGTAGGGTAGGCTCTCTCGCTTTTTCTTCTGCGCTAGCTCCTGCTATGGCGTATAACTGATTTAGGGAAAAATCAGGTCGTAACATCCGCTGCATGCGAGTCACTGACTGTGCGTGCACGTACACGCACAATCTGTTACGTTTAGTCAATCGTGTGCAAGAAACAATTGACGATCGTCACATACATATATCGTTCTCCGCGCACAATAATCGATTATGCACAAACGTCCGCGCCCGTAATAAATATACATTGTATAATAATTAACAAGATATTATTAAAGATAGCCGGCCAAAAGCAAATTTTCACAGTTAAGTTATTTTAACAGTTAAGTGGATCCCAGGATAATTAAAGACCGATGACGTTGATCATTTTAGCACTAAATTAAATAATTTAAATTAAGATATTGAATTAAAGATAACACTATTATCATTATTTTTTTATTAATGCGACAATCATTGTTTATTATAAGATACATGTGTAGCGATTCTGTGAAATTACTTGTGAATTGAGTACAGAAAGCAACATAACCGAATAAGCCAACACACATATATACGAGAGTACACATATTTAATGCACCTCGTACAACGTCGTTCATCTTCTCTAAGGTAGCATTTGAAATGGTTTCATATATTTCGAATAGTTGCGTTTGACAAAAGAGAGCCATATTGGCAGGCACTGGAAGATACCAGCCAGTCTCCAATAGTTAACATTGTCGAACCAATTTTCCGCAAAGATATATAGAGTAGATTCACCCATTATCTGTCAATTAAAGAACAAAGATGTACATAGTGTGAATATGATGAATACATTTTAGATTATTTAGATTATTCATTATTTTTACAAATGCAAACTGCAAATTGTATTCTACTTTTAACACCAGACAAAGATAGAAGACAATAGTAGCGTCGAAAAATTTTAAGCGGGAAACACAGGGTTTGTTCGCGTCGCTTGCCCCAACATGCTCCTACTCACTCCAATACGCTCCAATCTATAGTATACGTAACGTAATACTATAGTTTGGAGCGTATTGGAGCGAGTAGGAGCATGTTGGGGCAAGCGACGCGAACAAACCTCCAATCATGCAGTCGTGCAGGTATACCATCCACAGATGTCATTTGGAAAAAATAATCCAGTCGCTTAAAAGTAACTAGAAAGTTACTAGAAAGTAACTAGGAGGTTACTAGATAAAATTACTAGATAGTCTACAAATTATTAATAAGTAAATATAAGTCAATTTAGCAATAAAATTAGATTAATGCTTATATATACGGATCTAGCAAACGACTAGCAAACGTTTTAGTACCGAAATAACCATGAAATCATGAGATAAAGGTTCCAAAAGGCAATTACACTTGTCCAAATTTTAATTTCAATTTTTTATCCAAAATAATTGATATGCAAACAGAATAAAAAGATGTGCTAAAATTAGCAAATGATTAGCAATCGAATAGCGTATTCAAATTTATTGAAAGTGTTAGGCTGCAATTTCATTATCAATCTGATGCTAGCGTTTAGCCAGTCACGTGAAATCTTATTTTCGACGCTAGCGTCGAGAAAAAGAAGCTGGATTCATCCAGCTTCAAGCGTCAAAAGTTGTCCGTGGATCCTAACCTATCCAGCGAGAAATGGTTCGTCGATCGACATCAAAATAATGTCGAATTGATGTCGATTGTTCATTTCTCGCTGGGTATACGTTATCGTGCCTTTATGTGGATTTTTTGAGTGCCGTATCAAGTCTTCAAATAAATAAATCATTTAAGTCGAAGAAGACGTTTCAAGTAGGGAAAAAATGTTTGGCGAAGAAGAAGTAAGTAAAATATTGTTATAATTATTTATAATTTAAACAAGTGTATATTTTAATAATTAAACTTGCATGAAAATAAAATATCTGTAGCTCTTCTCGACATAGGGTGCGTTCCGAGTTACGCATTAAGCGCTTAGATCACATTACTGCTGCGCAGCGTTTCGAAATCATTCCGTTTTGTCAATGCGCATGGAGCGCTTTGGTAATTCGGAACGGTTTCGAAGCGCTTCCTGTCGCCCATATGTTCTGTGCTATCGCCTGAAGTCTTTTGTGAGACCACGTTACGAAAATGGATATTGTGCGAGACGTCGACAAAAAAATTCCAATATCAATCGTAATATCTTCGTTGATACTTTTAAATAAAAATATTGAAAGCGATGAATCGAGTGATAGTGAAAACGAAAATGTCGACGATATTTCTAATGATGACATGCAGACGTTGTATTCTATATTAATGATGGATAAGTCTCGTGGAGAAATAATTCCAATTGAAAAAATTACGGATTACGTAGATCGTGTGATTCCAAATTACACCAATACTATATTTAAAATGCCTCTTCTTCTCGTTAGTCGTTCCGATTTAACCAATGCGCGCATAGACTGCATAAACGCATCAGCCGCATCAACTGCCTCAAGTCGAAATAGAAGCAGTCAATGCGCTGAAAAAGAGCGTAAGAATTCAGTACGTGCAGTATGTAGGGGCGCGTGCGATAATACGGAGAATGAACTGTACGGCTTTTTGTAACAACTAACAATTTATTAAATTATTATACAAGAGACGGCACGTCGTTACTCGTTGGCGGTCTAACACGAAGTCTTTGTAAAATTTTTCTTGATCTCCCTTCCGCTGCTTCTCAGTGGCACTGCTGCCAACCTGACATCTGCAGCTTGTCCAGGAGTTATCTAGTGTTTTCATCCGCTACATCACTCCCCCCGGAGCGACCGAACTAGGTTGCGAAACGGACGGTACGTCCACTCGGTCCAGCTCCTTGATTGGTGGAGGCGCTCGGCTGAGGCTGTAGCTGTGGTTCCGCCATTTGCGTGTCTTCCATGAAGGCCGGCTTAAGTCGCTCAGTGTGGACTTCCATGGGTTGGCCTTTGTAAGAGATCCTGAAAGCAGACTCATTAGTACGTCTAATTATGGGGAAGGGACCTTCGTACGGACAATCAAGAGGTCTCTTCACTTTGTCTACTCGTAGGAAAACGTGTGTGCATGTGGATAATTTTGGATAAATGAATGTTTTCGGATTTGAATGGTGTTGTGTTTGGCTCGGCTGGATGGTTTTCATGTATTCTCTTAATTGATTAGCAAATAGCTGCGGGTACTATAACGGCTGACTCGGGATGAAGTATTCCCCTGGAATGCGTAGAGTCGTGCCGTACACATCTCAGCTGCCGATGCTTGGATGTCCTGCTTCAGGCTTGTCCGCAATCCTAGTAGGACCAATGGCAGGATTTCCGTCCATACCGGTTTGTATGGCAACGTATTGCAGTTTTGAGTGAGCGGTGCCATCTTTCCACCATTCCGTTTGACTGTGGGTGGTATGCCGTGGTCCGGATCCGTTTCGATCCGATTAGTTGAGTTAGTGTTTCGAATATTATTGATTCGAATTGCGTGCCGCGGTCCGTCGTGATGATTTCGGGTGTACCGAATCGCGCTACCCACGCGGTTATAAAGTTTTTTGCTATAGTGTGTGCAGATGGGTATTGCCTCAGGCCATCGAGTCGTGCGGTCGATGATAGTGAGGCAATACTTGTATCCGTTTGATACTGGCAGCGGTCCCACTATATCCATGTGGATGTGTTCGAATCTGTCGTTCGGTACCAGGATATGCTGTGGCGCTGGTCGATTGTGTCGCGAGATCTTCGCTCGTTGACAGGTGAGACATGTTTTTACCCATTCGGTGATGTCTGTATTGGCGCTTGGCCAAATAAATCGCTGTGTGATTGCTTTCTTTGTTGCTTTTGTTCCCGGATGGGAGAGGTTATGTACCGTGTCGAATATCCTTTTGCGTAATGACGATGGACATATACAGGGTTGGGCAAAAGTCCGGAAACGGTCAAATATCTCAAAAAGGATCAACTATAGCGAAAAATTGTAAATAGCAAAGTTGTAAGGCTTAAAAAAATGTACCTAATGATGACTAAAAATTTTACTTTGAGTGGAGGACGAAGATCATATAAAAGTCAAATTGAATTTTTTAAATGGAACTGCCTACTTTTTATTGCATATTCTTATAGCTTATCTCGAGACCTTTCCAAAACACTATAATAAAGTATTTTTTTGTTAAGTATTTTCCGAGTTATAAAGCTTGAAATAATTTCATAATTTTACATAAACTGTAAAATATCTCGTAAAATATTTACTTTTCGATGACCTTACCTCAATACTTTTATGCACAGAATAATGAGAGGAATCAATTGGTGTCAAGAAAACACATAGTTGTTTTTAAGAAAAAATATGCAATTTGTAACTAACAATTACATATTTTTTCTTAAAAACAACTATGTGTTTTCTTTACACCAATTGATTCCTCTCATTATTCTGTGCATAAAAGTATTGGGTAATTATGCAGAATAGGGGAGCACCCCCCCATGACCTTGACCTTGACATATGTTGTCAAGGTCATCCTCCTGAGTGACCTTCAGGAGGTTTTAGCCCTCGGTCACCACTCGTTAAAAAGTTATAAACAAAAAAAGTTTGAAAAATGTCGCCCTTATTTTGAATACACCTTTACACATTCACCGGGAATAACCAATGAGCAAAAGGAGTTTCACGACACTGTGTATGTATATGGTATTCCTACTGTTGTTGATATTTCTTATTACATTTCCACGCGTAAAACATAGATTCGCGTCAAAAATTGCAAACCCATGTGGAACCTCTCTTCGCATCGAAAAGTATGCGCTTGGAGGCAGTGTGTTCCGCCCCCCCTACGGGGGGGCTCCACTATCAAAAAACTACACACATAGGTGTGGATGGAACTTGCTTCGCGTGGAAACTTTCTACACGAAGCAAGTTCCACCCACACTTATGTGTGTAGTTTTTCGGTAGTGGAGCCCCCCCGTAGGGGGGGCGGAACACACTGCCTCCACGCGTACACTTTTCAATGCGAAGTGAGGTTTCATTTTAAGATAGATTATCAGAATGTTATCTGTACGAAAATCTATCGTATATTAGTTTACTTTCGGATTCCGTTTCAAAGTCATAGAAATATTAACAATAGTAGGAATGCCATATACACACACAATGTCGTAAAAGTTGTTTTGTTCATTGATCATTGGCGGTAAATGTGTAAATGTGTATTCGAAATAAGTGCCAAATTTTTCAAACTTCTTTTGTTCATAACTTTTTAACGAGTAGTGACCGAGGGCTAAAACCTTCCGAAGGTCACTCAGGAGGATGACCTTGACAACATATGTCAAGGTCAAGGTCATGGGGGGGTGCTCCCCTATTCTGCATAATTACCAAGTATTGAGGTAAGGTCATCGAAAAGTAAATATTTTACGAGATATTTTACAGTTTATGTAAAATTATGAAATTATTTCAAGCTTTATAACTCGGAAAATACTTAACAAAAAAATACTTTATTATAGTGTTTTGGAAAGGTCTCGAGATAAGCTATAAGAATATGCAATAAAAAGTAGGCAGTTCCATTTAAAAAATTCAATTTGACTTTTATATGATCTTCGTCCTCCACTCAAAGTAAAATTTTTAGTCATCATTAGGTACATTTTTTTAAGCCCTACAACTTTGCTATTTACAATTTTTCGCTATAGTTGATCCTTTTCGAGATATTTGACCGTTTCCGGACTTTTGCCCAACCCTGTATGCGTATGTTTTCAGAAACGTCACAGAAAATTGTCTTTTCTGAGTCATCTAACCGTAGTGGTTTGAGCGTAAGTGACGTCGGGTTTTGCAACAATGTTTGCAATTCTGCGTCCGTCCGTTGCTCTCTTGCCAATTCGTCGGTGCTGACGATGACTGGCATGTTAATTGCTTCGACTCTTGAGAGGGTGTCCGCCACTGTGTTGTCCTTCCCTGCAATATATTTGATATCCGTTATGAATTGGCTCAAGAATTCAAGTTGGCGTATTTGTCTTGGCGACGCTTTGTCTGGCCTTTGACTGAATGCGAAGGTAAGCGGTTTTTGATCAGTAAAAATTGTGACTTGTCGTCCTTCAATCATGTACTTGAAGTTTTTTGTAGCTTCATACATCGCCAGTAATTCTCTGTCGTAGGCGCTGTAGTTTGCTTGTGCTTTGCTTAGCTTTCTCGAGAAAAAGGCTAGTGGTTGATACTGATCGTTAATTTTTTGTTCCAGTACGGCACCGATAGCATGGTCTGAGGCGTCCGTTTTGAGTACGAGAGGTGTATTCTCTGCAGGATGGCTAAGCAGTGTCGCTTCCGCCAGTTGTCTTTTGCACTCTGCAAACGCGTGGTCCGAGGTGCTGTTCCAATTGATTGGACTTTTGTCTTTTCTTTTGTTTCCTGCTGTCAGGTTGAAGAGTGGTGTCTGGATCTGCGCTGCCCGGGGTAAGAACCTCCTATAAAAATTAATCATTCCTAAGAAACGTCGTAGTTGTTCTACGGTCTGTGGTTTCTTGTATCGCAGTATTGCTTCCACTCGTTCGTTGCTTGGTTTAGTTCCTTTGCTTGAAATTGTACAACCTAAGTATTTAACCTCTTTTTGAAAAAATGTACATTTGTCTATGTTAATAGTTAAACCAAATTCACGTAATTTCGTAAATATCTGTTTCAGATGCTGTTGATGTTCCTCTTCGGATTTTGATGCGACCAGGATGTCATCTATATAACAGAAACAGAAGTCCATCCCTCGCAGCACCGTGTCCATAAAGCGTTGAAAGGTTTGTGCCGCATTACGTAGTCCGAATGGCATGGCGTTGAATTCATATAGCCCAAAGGGCGTTGTTAATGCTATTTTTTGTCTGTCTTGTTCAGCAATCGGAATTTGATGGTATGCTCTCGCCAGATCGAGCGTGCTGAACGTGCTACAGCCGTGAAGTTGCTGCGAAAAGTTTTGGATATGCGGAATAGGATACTTATCAGGTACAGTTACCTTATTCAATTGACGGTAGTCACCGCATATTCGCCATTTACCATCTGCCTTTTTGACTAGGTGCATCGCATTTGACCATTGTCCTTTGCCCGACATGTACCAGCTTTTATCCAGCGTTCAATCTCCTGTTTGGCGAACTTCAGTCGTCCTGGAGAAAGTCGTTGTGGGCGATCTGAGACAGGTGGTCCTTTTGTCTGTATGACGTGTTCCACCGCGTGCCTTGGCGTCCTCAGTGTCACTGGGTGAGTAATATCTACGAATTCCCGTAGTAGCTGTCGGCATGGTACTGTGTTATTGATAATTGAAACAGATTGAATTTTCTTATAACTAATTTTTCCCGTTGTGTGCAGTTTTGTTATTCCGTTGACCAGTCGTCTGCCACGGAGATCTACCATTAAGTTGTAACGGTAGAGAAAATCTGCGCCCAAAATAGGCTGTTGGACCTCCGCTATGATGAATCTGCACGTCAGGCTACGTCTAAGGTCTAGATTTAACTCTAAGGTACGTTCACCGTACGTTTTAATTTTTGTGCTATTTGCAGCGTATAAATTAATATTTACACTTCCCCCGCTTTGCAGGGCCCACCGACGAGGGAGAACGGAGACGTCTGAACCTGTGTCGACGAGGAAAGTTGCTCCGCTACGTCGGTCTTTAACTAGGAGGCGGCGTTGACTGTTGCCCGCGAGCGCGTTTACCTCCGTCAGCGCCCGGGCGTTCAGTTTTCCGTCTGAGTTAACGCCGGTTTAAATGTACACGGTTTCGCACACTTTGTCGCGTTATGCTTGAACTTGTTGTGATAATAGCAATAATTAGAATTGTAACTGTTCGTGTTTTTATTTCCGTTACCCGACTTCGAACGTCCTCGGGAATGTGACCGGCCGCGATAATAACGACTATTGTCCCGATTATGTGAGCGTCCTTGGCGCACTTCTAGCGATAGTTTTTGTACCATCTCGCGTAGTTCGCGTATTTGTGTTGTTACCGTTTGCTCTTGAGCAGGTACCGCAGCGGTCGTCTTAACGACCTGTATTGCCGTCGGTTTGATTATTTCGACAACCTTGTCAGCCATTAGCGCTAGGCTTCCGAGGTCATCCGCGGAACTGACCGTTAGAATTCCACGCGCGGCTTCCGGTAATTGGTCGAGAAACAGGCTGCGAATTACTGAATCTGTACACTGGCCTCCCGCGAGGCGCCTTAGGCGTTGTAAAAAATGAGATGGTCTCTCATCAGCGATTTCTTGGCCACGGAGTAGCTTCCGAAGCTTCGACTCCTGTGTTTCTTCGAAGGAGTTTATAATACGCGCTTTCACCTCCTCGTATTTGTGCGTCTGAGGTGGATTAGCTATTAAGTCCGCGATGAATGGTATGATTGATGGATCCAAATTCGTCAACACATACCTGTATTTTGTTTCATCGTTCGAAATTTTTTGAAGCGCGAACGTGGCTTCGGCTACCTGGAACCATTGGGCTGGCATCTCCTTCCAAAAAGGCTGCGGGAGCTTCACGTGCCGCGTGGTCACGAGCGCAGCTTCGCCGGCGTACGCCTGCTCCGCTGCTAACCAGGTCGGCGTGTGTAGTCGGCTGGGCCTCTTTTTTCTTTTTGTTGTCGAGGGGGAAATCCTTTATGGATACCCGAGGGGTTCGGGGGAACCCCTCGGGTTATGTGGGACTCACCGTATTTAGCCGGCATACCCACTAAAACCCCCCCGGGTCAATCGAACCTAGCCCTTAATGAGAGGGGGAGAGGAATCACCTTATGGCATGCTTCTCTCCCCCTCTCGGGCTGGCCCGCACGGATGAAGTCCGTGCGGGCCTCTTCCCGTAATTTGGAGGAGGAGCCGTGACCAGCGGCTCCTCCTCCACCACGCTGGGGGGGATCGGCGCGACCGAGAGCCCCCGCTCTCGGCCGGCCGGTAGTGCTCCCCCCCAATCCCCCCCCAGATGTTAAGAGGGGGGAATTACAAGTGCCCCCCGATGTTAATGGGGGGCTAAAAGGGGTGACTGGGTGAAGCCCAGTCACCCCTTCTTTAACTCCTCTATCGAAGAGGTGACTGGGGGAGGAGGACAACAGCCCCTACCCCCCCCCCAGCGTGATCCCCCCGCTCGGGCCGAGGAGACAATCTCCCCGGCCTTCGGAGGGGGGCCACTAATGTCACCTCTTCTTGGCTTTTTTGGACCCCCCAGACTTAGAAGGGGGGTCCTTTACAATAGTGGCGATATCGGAGTCGGAATCCGATTCCACGAACCTCACTTTCGGGTCTTTGCCTTAGCCACTAAGCGTTCCTCAGCCTCATTCCTACAGGCATTAAAATAAATGTCTGTAAGACGGTTGAGGCGGACCACGGGGGAGAGAAGAGCGAGCTTGGGATCTTGAAGAAGACCCCTAAGCTCCTCCCTTATCTCCCCCGCGGATTCCTCCTCCTCACCTACAGTTGAGGGGAGAGACAAACCCTCCCCCCTCCCCCACTTCATCCTCCCCCACCCTGGGAAGCCCGGACTCCGGGGATCCCACGGGGGAGGACTCCTCCACCGCCACTGCTGAGTCGTCAGGAGACGTACTCGGCAGTGGACTGGGGACACGCCCCACTGCCAAATCTACCCCCGTCGAGTCGCTCCCTGGCGACTCGACGGGAGGGTCCACCTCCATAACGGAGGGAGGACCCAACCCACACGAAGGCTCAACCATTAAAGACGCCCCCGACAAAACGGGGGCCTCCGCCAACTCCATCGAAGAGGGGGAAACGTTAGCTCCCCCCCACCCCTTACAACCGGGGAGGGGGGTGAAGCCCCCCTCCCCCTCCTCCGTTTCCGCCTCCCTCCCCCGCGACGGGGAGGGACCACAGGGCACCCGCTCCCACCGATCCGGTAGCCCTGCGTCTGCACACTGGGGGCAGTGTGCGGCCGGCGCTGCACATGCCCCCACATGGTGCCCGTCCCCGCCACACCGGAGGCAGGAACTGCCCCGGTCGACGGCGGACGGGCACCACCTCCTTATGTGCCCCCGCCCCAGGCACCTATAGCACCTGGGGGGGGCACTTACCTCTGGGGAGGTCTGCGTCCCGACAGAACGGGACGCAGGCTTCCCCACACCTCGAACCGCCGAGGCGTAGGACTTCGAGCCTACGCCTCCCGAGCGACTCGGGGGGACGAAACCCCCCGAGCACGCACACCTCTTATTACCAAGTTCCTCCTCTAAAAAGAGGAGGAACGATTCCACAACCTTCCGGACCAAGGTCCGGAAGATTCCATCGCACCCCGCAGTAGCAGAATAGTGCGGGGGGCCTGCGTCGCACCCCCCGCACCGCCCGTCGTCCGATGACGACGTGGGGGGAGCCGGGACTCTACCCCCCCCCCCCACGCCGGCCCCTGGGGCTCCGGGACCCCTGGGGCGGTACGTTCTTCATTCTGTTCGACATACTTCCATAAAATTGTAATTTTTTAACGTGGTTGTCTTCCACGGGAGGTTATATCGGAGACTCCACTCCTAGGTCGGTTGGGATAACCCCCCTCACGAGCCCGACCTGCCCGGGTTTTTTAACATGGTTTTCCTTCCATGTGTGAGCTCTTAGACCCCTGGGATCTCTCCCAGGGGAGCTCCTCCACCACAGCAAGGTGGCTCACAACGGAGGGGCGGCTGGGCCTCTGATCCTCGGCTGCTGCACCCGCGGGCGCATCGTCGAGCGCGGCCAACACCGGGCGATTATCATCCGCGCTGCCTGCCGCGCGGGGCGGGGAATGTTCGGTAGGCATTCTCGGCGAATATCCTTACCGTCTGGCGAACCCGCACTGTAGGCTCCGCACGTCCCGGATCTCGCGTGCTCCGATTACTGCACGCTCCGTTTTTCGCGCGTTTGGATTTTCGTCGCTCCGATTTCGTACGCTCCGATTTCGTGCTCCGGTTTTGTGCTCCGGTTTCGTGCTCCGGTTTTTGTAACGCGGATCTCGTCGATCACGTCGGGCAAGTCACCAGTTGTAGGGGCGCGTGCGATAATACGGAGAATGAACTGTACGGCTTTTTGTAACAACTAACAATTTATTAAATTATTATACAAGAGACGGCACGTCGTTACTCGTTGGCGGTCTAACACGAAGTCTTTGTAAAATCTTTCTTGATCTCCTTTCCGCTGCTTCTCGGTGGCACTGCTGCCAACCTGACATCTGCAGCTTGTCCAGGAGTTATCTAGTGTTTTCATCCGCTACAAGTACAATCTAGGGAATCCTCAGCGCTACCAAAGCGCTTTCAATGCGCGCATTGATTTAATCGGAACGACTTTCTGGGTTTGTTCGCGTCGCTTGCCCCAACATGCTCCTACTCACTCCAATACGCTCCAATCTATAGTATACGTAACGTAATACTATAGTATGTAGTCTACGCGCTTAATGCGTAACTCGGAACGCACCCATAATCTGTTTCATATGTCCCACGGACTAAGGAATAGAGGGACCGAGTCTAAGGCCGGTATTCATAGTCGGGTCTTATAATTAAGACCGTCTTAAGTTTATCTTCAGATACTCCGTAGCCAATGAACTGATTCGTACAGCATCTAAAGATAAACTTAAGACGATCTTAAATTTAAGACCCGACTATGAATACCGGCCTAAAGTCCTAGTTTAGGCGAGAGGGGATGGTAACTCAAGCGTGCGGGGGGACTGCTTTCCGCCATATTGATGTAGCGATTCTCACACAGAGATCCTGTGTCTGTGACATGGTTACACTCGTGTAGTGGTGCCACGAGACATAACGAGTGACAAGCGTAAAGAGGTTAGGCGGTGATTTTATGTTTTATTATTGTTGTTATTGTTGTTATTGTTGTTTATTGTTGAAAAGAGAAATTATTTTACATCTAACAAGAGAATAAAATATATTAATTAGTTCCAATTCTTATTTCTTAATTCACGCATTAATTTATTCTATTCTTTTTATTTTTAAAATAAATAATTCCAATTTCTTATTTATAATATTTAATAATTATTCCTATTTCTATTTTGTTTATTGTGCGCAGGATCTGACTTTCATTTCTCACACGTACGCAAATAGTGAGTTCTATGTGTGGTGATTACTAAACGAATATGGCGGCCCCCCCGCCGCAAACGTGCCTCACCGGTACAGCTTGTGCTCCGTCCCTCTATTCCTTAGTCCGTGATTTGTCCCTTTTTACCAGCTTAAAGTAATATATGCACTATTTTAATTTTTAATAGGAACTGGAAATGGTTCAGACATGTGGACTCTGCGAAATGATACTTTCTACAAATGATATAGTTACTCATTCCTGTTTGAAAGGATATTCAAAATATTTTGTAGATAATTCTACATTATATTTTTACCCGATGACAGGTACATACAACAATATAATTTTGATAATTATGTAGTTTAAGAATTTAGGGCAGTTTAACAAGATTAAAAACATTAAACAAGCATTTTATAAATGCCTAACGTTATACAAACTGTCTATATATAATGCTTTATTGCAGCTGATGGGTAAAATATTATTTAAAAAGTGTAAATAAAAATGAATGCAGCAAATATCCTTAATAAGGAAAATTTGTCAGTTAAATGCTACGTAGAAACTATCATTTCGCAGAGTCCACATGTCTGAACCATTTCCAGTTCCTATTAAAAATTAAAATAGTGCATATATTACTTTATAAGCTGGTAAAAAGGGACATATGAAACAGATTATGTCGAGAAGAGCTACAGATGTTTTCATGCAAGTTTAATTATTAAAATATATACTTGTTTAAATAATTATAACAATATTTTACTTACTTCTTCTTCGCCAAACATTTTTTCCCTACTTGAAACGTCTTCTTCGACTTAAAAAATGCAAATAAATTTATTGAAAAATATAATGTAATAAATATGTAATAAATAATTGATGTATTAATAAATAAATAATATAATATGTAATTATTTTTTATTCTTCTTCCTTCTTTTTAAATTTATTATTTTTAAACATTTTGTTTGCCATTCGTAATATCTTAGATTATACGACATTTGTTTAAAACGAATTAAGATTAGTTAATTTAAATCTAAACTCGCTATTATTGTGCAATTGCACTGCAATAATCACACTTAAATGCTACGACGCTAGGCCTAAGCCATTTTGACGCTGGAGTGCATTTTCACTTGACGCTAGCGTCTGTTGACGCTGAAAACTCCAGCGTCAAGCGTCAAGTGAAAATGCACCCTTAGTCCGACAGCTGGCTTCATACCGCTCACCTCTGTCCGATCATGCACCCCCGCGGAGCGTAGAAGTTGTACGAATCAACGACGCGCTATGACAAGCCGCTTGTCGGTGAGGCGAGCGCGCGAGTAGTGGAGTTGTCTCCACTAGCCGAGAATCCGTGTGAGCTGCAGGCGCGTAGTAGTAGGCAGTGAGTGAGGAACACTAAAGGCGCCTGCAGACCAGAGCGGTGAAGCGGCGAGCGGTATCCAATGAGCGTACAGCTTTTTAGAAAAAGCTGTACGCTCATTGGATACCGCTCCGCCGCTCGCCGCTTCACCGCTCTGGTCTGCAGGCGCCTTAAGGGCTATCGCACACAAAATGCATAGCGTTGCATAAACATAACATAAGACCGCTGGACCAATAAACACCTAGAAAAAAGTCGCCATATTGATTTACATAAGATGCGCATTGTAAAATCAATATGGCGCATTGTATATCATATGTAAATCAATATGGCGACTTTTTTCTAGGTGTTTATTGGTCCAGCGGTCTTATGTTATGTTTATGCTACGCTATGTATTTTGTGTGTGATAGCCCTTAAGGCCATCGCACACAACTTCCATAACTGTAAGCATAAGACGTAACGTAAGAATTAGCCAATGAATGAGCGTATAGGTCAAGGTTCCATTGGTCTATACGTTCATTCATTGGCTAATTCTTACGTTACGTCTTATGCTTACAGTTATGGAAGTTGTGTGCGATGGCCTTTAACGTCGTGTGTGTGGCTATGGACTACGGCTTGCACTGCAGAGTGCAGAGCGTGGAGGAGAGAATATGGTGCATAGAGTGGGAGATGTGACGGGGAGATCATGGGCTTCGTACGAACCTTCTTGTTACGAACAATTATTTTAAATAAAAAGTTTTGACTTCTTTTTGCAAATTGCGCATATGCCAATAACTCTTTTTCTGTCCTTTTTCCTTCTGCACTGCCTACTACTACGCGCCTGCAGCTCAAGGGTGCCGTGCTAGATTCGTGAAGGTAGCACATTTTTTTCAATTTTTATTTTTTAATATAAGAAAAATGCAGAACTCTTTTTCATTTTTACTAGGAACTGTAGAACTATAAAAAGTGTTATTAAAACTCTTAGTATTTTTTTATATTCGTAGAATGTTGTCAGTTTCATAGACATCGTAAAATTTTGAGATTTTTATGAAAAAAAATCGGTAAACCAGTGATGTGACGACTGACGAGATGAGCATTTGTAAGCGTATATTGATGTGTCTTATTTAGTGTGTGATGTAAGTATCCTACTCAATTTTTGTTTAGACACGCTCTATCGAAAAATATATCCCATATATACAATTTAGAAGATATGTAAGGTGTGTGTATACAAAAATCCTATGTCCTATTTTAATTTACTTCCTAAAACTTTTTTTGAAAATTTTGTAGAAAAATATTTTCTAATGTTTGTAGAAAAAATTGCTTCAGACCAAAGTTGCATGGTTTAGAGGAGAGGAGGGGAGGAGGAAATAATAGTAAAATTATATATTAATTTTCGAAAAAATTAATTTCTCAAGATCATGAAGGTTCCATTTTTTAAAGTGGAATTATATGATTTTTTAACATAATTTTTTAACATTATATCTCGTTAATCTGCATATAAAAAACAGCTGTCGAAAATTTAATAGTACGAACATTGATATCCCTAACAGCACAAGCACTCCTGGGAACGTCCTGAGGACGAAGGGACGTCTTCGGGACGTACTCTGGATGTCCTTCGTTCTCTGAACATCTGGCTGTTGGGGATAAGTTTAATTTACGAGATAGTTTATCCTGGCACATTTAGACATAAAGTATAAGATTTTCATGAACTTATTTTTTAGCAAATTTGCTTTTCAAGAAAAGGTACATTATTGCATATTGCAAAACTTTTTGAACAGTAACTATGTGTTTTCTTTACACAAATCGATTCATCTCATTATCCTGCATAAAAGTATTAAGGTACACTTGTCAAAAAATGAATTTAGTTTATGAATATTTTATGTCAAAATGTGTCAAAATAAAATATTTTGTAAATTATTGATTTTTCGACCTCTATCTAAAAATTTTTTTGCAGATTAATGACAAACTCGTATTATGTAAAAAAATAATTTTCTTAAATATAATGATGCTTCATATGACTTAAAAAATTGATTTTATCAAAAAATAATTTTATTATTATTTGTCCTCCTTCAAATTTGCGACTTTTGTCGGAAACATTTTTTTTACAATTAAAAATAAATAAGTTTTTAAGACGAATAAATTAAAATGGGACACCCTCTATGTATACTTTATAATCACACTATAGAAAATTACTTCTATAGGAAATTACTATAGAAAATTGTTTTAATGATTTTTGTAAAGTAGACGAAACCAATAATTATATATACGCGCACGCACATGTAACTACTATATATTTATCATATATATATATCCTTTTACTAAATTTTTATTATATCTGACCTCCCTTCTTCATATTCAAAAATATTCATATTTCATTTAGAAGAGGTAAATGTATTAATTTGATTAACTCCTTTATATGATACATTAAGGCTTTATATGATACGATATTGAAGGCTTTCGTGTATAATTTTATTTCTGTCTCGCATCGATAGCAGGTCACATTGATTAATATAGAGACAAGTAGTTGATTATACAGAATGTTAATGAATTTATATTACAAAATTTCAAGGTATGTAGAAAGTTCTAAATAATATTTTTCGTCAATAAACTCATATTGTAAAAATGATTGTAAAAATCAAACTACAGGTCGAATACGTGACTCTGTCTAGTTCACGTTTCCAATCGCGAAGGGTCTACTCTCTCGGTAAACTTAACGGTGAAAGAAGGTATTTCCGAATGAACCATGAATTTATTAATTTATTGGCAAAGAACGTTGCTTAAGGCATCTTTTACATACCTTGAAATTTTGTAATGAATTTATTAACACCCTGTTATAATACACAAGAAATACTGCACAAGCGAAATTTCTTTATAAGACATCTACGTATGATTCGTTTTTTATACACATATACACATATAACGCATGTAATTAGCTTGACGAATTCCTCAAGCTATAACAAATACAATTAACATAATTGTATACAAAATAAATAAACTTATATTATTGTTCGTAATAATTCACAATTATAGGAACTTATATCCTAATAACAAATAACATAACTATAGATCTATAAATCGTACTGATAAAAACAAAAGTACATCATATGTAACACGCCCTTCATCGTCCCTTGCGATTATTCGTAACAGAGTAAATATATCATGTGATAATTGGAATGTTCCTCTATTGATACATGCTAAAGACAGTGAGGAATTATTGACACAAATATTGACTAAAAATTCGGCCTTATGTGATTATTCTATCTATTACAATCTTCCTTTTTTTTTATCCAATCTAATGACAAACACTGAATCGATATATGCACAATTATCTATCGTATGTATGATATACATGTGCACTCGCATTCAACAATAAATACACAACATACGAGAATATAACAGATATATCTTTTTGTATATATTTATGTTTATTGCTATTCAACAATTAAAAGTGGAATACCACAACGTCTACTTATCGTCTTCTGAATAAGTGTCAATATTTTTATTAACAATTTTTTATTAATTGTAAACTCTAGAACAGTGTTTCCCAACTGTTTTCTGATATATAAATCTTTTAGCATATGTAAGAAGATCATATCACTTCAGTGATCTTTTCTTTTTATAAATTTTATTTTCTTATGATGTTTCTCACAATAAGACAAGATATTCTTTAGAGTATTCTTTTTTGTTTTATTTTTTGTTCTTGATATTATTATTTAAAATAAGATATTTTTATTACATGTATTGAAAATTTAATTAAACAAATAGGATTACTTTTTATATTACATAAAAGAAAGTAATGGTAGAAGTATAAATTATTCCAACAATTGAGTGATTAATTAATTCTGATACACATTGATGTGTTATATACTACTAAAACTTAATAATGTGTGAGAGGAACTTATCAGGGTGTGAAATATTATTAATTATCTACTTTTAATACGACCTACGTATTTAATCTGTTAATGTGAAACTCTAACATTAATGAGACCATTACTTAAATATAGATATTATACTCTCATATTACATTTCTTCTATTTTTAAAGAGTCTAAAATTTATTCGCAGACCAAGGAGGCACTTATTCATCTATGTATATTGTGCATTCAGATGCTGTTCAACTTTAAAATATCGTGCTGGAACCAAATATATATCGTGACAACCTACAATTGCAAAAACAATCAACTTTACCAATATTCTTCACTCTGTATTTTGGTACAATCTTGTGTGCCAGTGCTTTGTTTATGAACATTTTTCATCTACATTATAACAATCGTTATTGTAACCTTAAAAATGAATTACCATTACAAACTTTTAAATAATAAATAAATGACGTGCAATTCTTTTCGGCGGCTAAATACTAGTATAATTTCTTTAATATAAGTTTTTATCGACTTACTCGTTATTATTACATGGTCTACATAGCCATTTGAGGAAGAGAAAAATGCTAACTGTCGCTAAAGCGATCCTTACACTAAAATCAGGATAATATATGTCATTTTCAAAATATTATTTTCTTTTTGTGTTGTATACACACATGTTGCGTAGTAACTATACAACAAACCGGCGTATACAATGGATCTGTTTGTTAAGATACAGACAAATTATTACTTCAAACATGTAGGCAAAAAGTAATTCGTTAGATCAAGAGTTTATGAGAAATGAAAAATTGAATCTTTTAGGATAAATCAAATAAATGAAATTAAAATCAAATTAAGAGACATAAAAGTTACTTATATTTATATGTCTCTATTTCCTCATTTAATCCTGATAACAGTTGTTAACACTTGTTTAAAATATCTCACCTTAATAACCATAATTGCTTTGGCACTTCAAAAATATATAGAATTGAGTACCTGATTTCAGATATGCATCTAATATAAGCTGGTATTACCACACTTTCTACTGTCTGAAAGCTCATTGTGTAACACAATAAAGTCTAAGCTTATCACTTGATTATATCTCTCTTATTTACCGTCTGAAAATTTTTCCCCCGCGGAAAAACCGGTGTGCACCGAGGGTAGAATAGGTAAAATCAGTGAAAGTCTTTACTTTGTTGTTGTTTTCCTGCAATAATTAACAGTAATTTAAAAACCAGACCAATCCACTTTTTGCGAGAAGGGGCTTCCCCATTGCAGGATGATGGAAGCCGGTCGGTCGTTCTGGCGCGATGGAGGCACGGTGGACAATCGCCGCAAGCGAACGGATCTGCTATCGGAGAGTTTGGCCGCGAAGGGATCACGCGTTCGTCCTCGGCAAACCGGTCTCTTGCGCTTTTACTCGTGCGGTGACTATCTTTTAAATTAATTTCTCGTTAGTATTGCGAAAACAGTAAAGGACTTTTACACTTAATTTATTCATTTTTATGTACCCACCTGTATACGAAAAATATATAATTTCACATTTAAATTACCACAATCTGAGGAGTAATTGGTTTTGAGTGATTAAGAGTCTAAACAGCTTGGTGATATAAAGCTCGAAATGGGTTTGTGTTTGAAACGTTAACTTTGTTTTCACTATCAAGAAGTAATGCAGCGAAATAAAAGTATGTCTTATCACTCTAAATACTTAGCAACTTCTTTCCTCCAGTTTCGATGGAATTTTCACGACGCTCTGTAACTTGGTTCTACCACCGAGCGTGCGCTGTATCTGATGAAGACGAGCAATTTCTTAATATGATGAATACACTGCTTGAAAATATACAAAATATAGCAATTGATGTTAAATATGTGATAATAAAGTTATATATATTTTGTATGTATTATATCTTATTGTAACAAAAATACATAGAAGTAATGTAATAAAAATATATATCGTATCCATAATATACATATGATGAAACATCTGTAACAAAAGTATTTCTCCCGACATCATACATATATGCTTCAATATCAATACTTATATTATCTGAATAAAAATGGTTAATAGAGAATTTTTAATCTTACACCGTTTCCTTGAAGCTTTGCATGTAAGAGTATTTCGTGTTTTGAAATCAACTTTCTTTGACTTTGCTGAATGATCAGGGGTTGATGGTACGTGAAGATGGTATTAAATGCTGGTATTGTGAGAATTCTAAATCGTCGACTTGTCTGCAATATATATGTTGATGTTTTTAATATGTATTTTCTCTTGAAAAAGAAAGATTATTTTACCTGGAAGAACTTAGAGATTGCATAGAATCAGCCGTTTGACCAGCGGCGATTTTTAATAATACCAAAAGTGCTTTGTGTCGAATTAGGTATCTTGGTGAATTAATGGACCGGCCAATCTCTAATGGAAGAGCGTTCTACATATTATCCAGCGGCAGAAATGCAGCCCCAGGCGCTGTGGTGATATACATCATCGAATACCTAAAATATGCCTACTACAAATGATGAGGTGATTATTCTAAACTTCATGATAAATTATAAATATTTTACTGAATAAACTTGCACAGTCAATGAAACGAGGTACCATACCTTCCGTGAAGGACATTTTGTGCAGGTCAAATAAAAGTAGAACCAGCCAATATTTCCATTTTACTTAACAAATGGAAGGATCTGAATTCTTTTTACAATTTGTTATGTGACGAAAACGCTTGTTTTTCCACTGTTTGGTGGTCCTTCAAAAGAAGTACGAAACAAGTCCGAATCTCCTTCGGTGGCTCAGGCTTGTTGGTCATGGTTTACCATCAGCGAAAATTTCAGCCACTGGTCTTCCCAATTAATAATCCCACAGAGTCAACAATTGACTCAATGCTTCCTTGTACCAAATGCCTGATTGTGAAGAAATATAACTTTGATGAGCTGTCTTACATAAATGCGTGTATTAATGGTTAAA
This sequence comes from Crematogaster levior, assembly GCA_901521435.1. Classification (NCBI taxonomy): domain Eukaryota; kingdom Metazoa; phylum Arthropoda; class Insecta; order Hymenoptera; family Formicidae; genus Crematogaster; species Crematogaster levior. Next base: position 2,400 of record CABEGB010000270.1, on the reverse strand, counting down.
AAGATACAAAACTCTATATAATCGAACAAGCAACGTAAATTTGAAGATAAATAAAATGATTTTGGAACAAGAAAAATATTCTAAATAAAACACCAGGTTTAACATCATGTTCCAATGTGCATGAAGAAATGTATTTTTGGTCACCATGTAAGAGTTTCTCCGGTAGCTGGATCGCTTCCAGGAGCTTTTATTGAATGATTCATAGCAGTTAACGCTCCTTCATACTTCAATACTGCACCACTAAAATTCTTAGTCAAAGTGTGCCAATTCTTTCCACATCGGGTGCTATTTTTGCTCATCTCTCATTCGGGATGTTATTATTGTGTGATGTATTAAAATTTGGTATCCCGTAGTTAGATCTGTTGGCTTATTCCATTTGCAACTTGGCATAAAAGGTACATGTTTAAACATTATGACAGTGTTACTAATAATAGAAATGTCTCATTAACGAATAGATATATTAATGTGTATATTTACAAACAAATGAACAAAAGAACAACAAAACTTATTTAAATCTTTTTCTTTGATGTGCTTATCTTTTGAAACATATTATCAAATTGAAGAAGATGATTTGGCTGAACATTAGTGAAACGCTAATAACTTCTTCGTTGATATTTTAAAATACTGAAATATGCATTCGTTCACGCATGCTTTAGCTTTAAAAGACTGTTTATAGAAAACAACTTATTCAAAACAAATAATTTTACCTCCAATCTACCGGATGTATAGGGCCTCATCAATCCTCAATATCCCTTCTATTGATTGGCCTCAATAACAAGAATATTATTTAATTGTTCGACACCATCAATCTTTTTGCAAAAGTTGATTAACTACTGTATCATGAACCCCTGTGTTTCCAGCGACACTACCTCGAGATTTACATATATAGTATCTATTTCGTCAAATATGATTATGTGGAGCCCTATTTGGTCCAAGCTAAAATATAATAATATTTTCCGTTTCTTTCCCTGTTACATGTAAAGGATCCGATTTAAATACATACTGTGTCAAATACATATTTCAAATTATTTACCCTCTTTTCTTCCTCTTCCGCATCAGCAAACAATCTTCTAATATTAGCTTCGGCTTCTCTCCAACATATTTATCTAAAATTTGTGGACCATTTACAATTTTTGGTTCCCTCGCATTTAGCCACATCGTTCAGGGCCATTAATGTTTTCCATTGCCGGGTGGTCCATGCAGCAAAGATTCTTTTACATGCTTGTAGCCTTAATTGGTATTAATTTCAGATTGGAAAACAGGTGGATATATTCGGAAGAAAATAGCTAAACTCTTATCAAACCTGTACCCATTTTTGAGAAAATCAATCTGGTTAGCAATCGCCTGTCGGACTTGGCTTTCCTTTTGAACTGTCCAAGCAAGACAAGATTCGAACTGGAGTTTTCTCTGCCGCCTTCTCGGGTATTATATGGTGTCGCCCAAAAACAACACGTCCCCATTTTTGTCTTCTTGGTGCACTGTGTGCGTCTGAACCAATATTTGACAGATCGACGACTTCTAAACTTTGATACTTAATCCAAGTGATTTCTTATCATAAATTGAGTATAAACTGGAAGACCACAGGTGGATACCTGCCCGAGCTGTGCCAAGGAGGATCCTTGGCCGCGTTTCTCATCGTCACCAGCGATTATATGTGGTTCAAATTAACGCTGAAATTATATAAATTTAGTGGCTCTAAAGGAAGAGAAGAAGCTAATGGAACCAGACTTTATTATTCGGATCAAGATTCATTGACCTTATATATAAATTTTTATAAATTATATTTGTTGATTAAAATATTTTGTGAAGTATTATACAGGCTGCTATTTTGTCACCCCATACACACACACACACTTTGTCCGCGCGCGCACACCTTTATATCCGCCGCCACCACCACGCGCGCGCGCTCTCTCTTCTCCTGCCACCTGCCTGCGCTTCGCGCCGCGCCGCGCCATAAACACACCTGAGTGAAATAAATTTTCCAGATAAAACATCGTTTTTCTTCGCGATCGACTGGTTCAATGTTACATAACATTCTGTGCCAGAGTTGAGGATCAAAATGATATGGCCGAACTTCAATCTCTTTGATTGAGAGACAATGGCTATTTCCGTTGAGGCAAACTAAAGCCAACTGTGCCACGTGGAATTTCATGATGTGTCCTACAGTAAAAATACAAAATGATAATTTGGTGCTGTAGTTACTTCAATGTGCCTGCAACAGACAAAATAAATGTCAATAACTTCTTATCACAGCACAATTTAAAAATATACAGCTCTGTAATCTATAAACTCACATAATAAAAATAAAAATTTAGAATTTTTAAAACACATACACATTTTTAAAATAAATATTTTTAACAAAAATTATTCTAAATTTTAAAAATGTTTTAATACACACAC